>LPNX010855858.1:1414640-1480679 GCA_001517045.1 Pseudotsuga menziesii
CCTTGAGGCTAAATCCAAGAAATGTACCTTTATTGGATACGGGGTTGATGATTTTGGTTATCGCTTATGGGATCTTAAAAATTGCAAAATCATTAGGAGCAGAGATGTAGTATTCAATGAAAAGGTCATGTACAAAGATCAGTTGCAGGGAAAGAAAGAAGAAAAGGAAAACACATAGTACATAGTGCTTGATGAAATCAAAGAAAATGAAGTTCCAAAAGCACTAGAAAATCAAGAGCAGCAGCAGGTACCTGAAACTCCTGCAACTGTAAGAAAGTATACCATGTTAAGTAGACCCCCTGAACGATTCTCTCCTTCACTGTATTATTTATTGATGACTGATTCTGGTGAACCATAATGTTTTGAAGAAGCAATGCAGGTAGAAACTAGAAAGAAGTGGGAGCAAGGCATGGATGAGGAGATGGACTCATTGGTAAGAAACCAGACTTGGGATCTGGTTAAGTTGCCTGCAGAAAAAAGGGCATTGCAGAATAAATGGGTTTACAGGTTGAAGGAAGAAGATGGAGGAAAGAAGCGGTACATGGCTAGACTTGTTGTAAAGCGGTTTGCACAAAAGAAAGGTATAGACTTTGATGAAATATTTTCTCATGTTGTTAAAATGACTTCAATTAGAACTATTTTAAGTCTAGTGGCGATAGAAGATTTGCATCTTGAACAATTAGATGTAAAAATGGCCTTTCTCCATGGGGATTTGGAGGAAGAGATTTATATGCAGCAACCACAAGGGTATGAGGTCAAAGGGAAGGAGAATTTGGTTTGCAAGTTGAAGAAGAGCTTGTATGGCCTGAAGCAAGCTCCAAGGGAATGGTATTTAAAATTTGATAAGTTTATGATAGAACAAGGTTATGATAGATGTCATTCTGACCACTGTGTTTATTTCAAGAGGCTAGATAACAGAAGATATATTATCTTGTTATTGTATGTGGATGACATGCTTGTTGCAGGGTCTAACATGTAGGATATAAATGTGCTCAAAAGAAAACTAGCTAAATCATTTGCGATGAAGGATTTGGGTGCTGCAAAGCAAATCCTTGGTATGAGAATAACAAGAGACAGGAAAAATCACAAATTGACATTGTCTCAAGGTGAGTACATAGAAAAGGTGTTGCAGAGGTTTAGAATGCAGAATTCAAAACCAGTCAGCACACCTTTGGCAAGCCATTTCAAACTAAGCAAGCATATGTGTCCAGAGACACAGGAAGAGATATATTACATGTCCAAGATTCCCTATTCATCAACAATTGGGAGCTTGATGTATGCCATGATGTGCACAAGACCAGATATTGCACATGCAGTGGGAGTTGTGAGCAGGTATATGAATAATCCAGGTAAAGAGCATTGGCAAGCAGTACCGTGGATTCTCAGGTATTTGAGAGGTACCACTTCTCATGCATTATGTTTTGGAGGTTCAGACACTGTTCTACAGGGATATGTTGATGTAGATATGGCTGGTGATAAAGACAGTAGGAGGAGCACCACATGGTATGTGTTTATTGTAGGTGGAACAACAGTAAGTTGGATTTCAAAACTGCAACAGGTTGTTGCACTTTCAATAATGGAAGCAGAGTATGTTGCTGCTACAGAGGCTAGTAAGGAGATGATTTGGTTGCAAAGGTTCATGGAAGAATTGGGTAAGAAACAGGAGAATAGTAGGCTGTACGGTGACAGACAGAGTGCCATTCATCTTGCAAATAACTCAGCCTTTCATTCAAGGACTAAACATATACAACTCAAGTACCACTTCATAAGATCTGTTCTAGATGAAGAACTATTAAAACTGGAAAAGATTCACACTAGCCAGAATCATGCAGACATGTTGACAAAGGGAGTAACAAGAGAGAAACTGAGTTCCTACTCGGTTTCTATTGGCCTTAAAGCATGAAGGTGAAAATAAGAAATTTGCCAAGTCCAAGGTCCAGAACATAGTCCAACAAGTGCAGTAGCGGTGGAGTTGTTGTGATTAGTCTCCAAGTGGGAGATTGTTGGTTGTGGAGCCTAATCTTCTAGATCTAGAGATATTATTCAGTTGTGATTGTAACCCAGGAGTACTGCACACTTGTTCCCCCTGCCTTGGGGTTCGGGGGCGGAGCCCCTGATAATTTTTTTTTTGGGATGTGTGTTGGCCAACAATATTGCAAACCCATGGTATTGGGTTAACCCTAGAATTTTCCCATTGTATTTCCCCTATAAAAGAAAGCATTGTAAATCGACTGTGTATGGTATTGTATTGTATTGGAAGAGAGACTGTGAGAGTGTGAAGAGGAAGTGCAACGGTTTTGCTGCAGGGTGTATCCCTTCATCTTTCTGGACTATAATAAAGGACTGGAAATTTCTTTGTGGACGTATCCCATCGTTTGGGTGAACCACGTTATATCTGTGTCTCTCTGTAATGTTTTAATGTGTTTTGCATCTTGTTTATTGATTTAGCTGTATATCTATTATTGCTCTGCGGTCCTGTTTTCTAACAGGGATAAGGAACCTCCTCTTAATCATGAATTGAAGTACATTATCGAAAAAGTAATTATTCCTTCATTTTATGGTTCCTCCCAAATGTCTACTAGTGGTTGGTTGCAAAAATTAAGTGTGTATTTTCAATTAAATCCTATGGTTGAAGAAGATGCATTGAAAATGGCCATTTTTCATCTTGAAGGGGAAGCCAGTGATTGGTTCCTCCATGGTCTTATCATCTTGAAGGGGAAGCCAGTGATTGGTACCTCCATGGTCTTATCATCTTGAAGGGGAAGCTAGTGATTGGTGCCTCCATGGTCTTAGAACCTTCAGACATGATCAGATTTTATCTTATGAGGGTTTCTTCAATGCATTAATGGAAATATTTTAGAGGAAAGACCCCGAACTTCCTTTCAAGAAACTAGCACAATTGAAGCAAGTTGGAAGTCCTGAAGCAGATATGTTAGAATTTGAAAAGATTTTTAGTAATGGTTTTTTATCTATCTATAGCTAGGTTGGTTTTACTATTTACTGAAGGATTGACATAACCTTTTAGAGGGCTGGTGAAATCCCACAAGCCAGCCACATTGAAGGATGCCATGCATTTGACAAGAGATTTGCAGAATGTGTTGCCAAGAACCAAATACCCCCCCAAGACAAATTTCTCTTCCAAGTTCAAGGAAGGTAAGAAAACATGGCAAAAGGATTCATTTTCCAAAGAAAATAAAGGAGGACCAATCAAATAAGAACTTAGAGGAATGAAGCTATGTTTCACATGCCAACAACCTTGGGTTTCGGGACATAAGTGTGCAAAGGGGAAGGCACACTACATCAAAATTTTCTCTGAAGATGATGAAGAGGGGGGGGGGGGAGGAGAGGAGGAACAACTTGCAGCCCAAGAGGAGGGGTATGAAACAACATAATAATAACAACCCACTCTTGAGACAGAAAAAAATTGCAGTACTCTCAGGTGTACCTAGATTCGACACCTTGAGGCTGAAGGGTAACATAAAAGGCCAAAAAATCATGGTTCTAATGGATGGTCGAGCCACTCATAACTTCGTAGATGCAGCCTTGGTGGAGAGGATAAAGTTACAAGCTCAAAATTTTGATGGTTTCACATTCATCATTCCAGGTAACAATTCTATGGATTGCACTGAATGGATTCCAAATCTTCAAGTTACCATAGGAAATCATACTATCACCGACAATTGTTATGTAGTGAATGTGGTTGATAAAAATGTGGTTTTGGGAGTACAATGGTTGTATTATTTAGGGGAGCATATAGTAAACTATTAATTCGCTGAAATGAGGTTCAAAAATTCGGAAGGGAAACCCATTGTGTTAAGGGGAATACACTCTTACCCAAATCAAGTGGTGTCTTCTCACAATATGAGTTCTATCTTGAGGCATGGAGACATGGAATGGGCTGATGGATGTTTAATTACATATCCTAAACCTCAATTGAATATTTCCAAGCATCCTAAGTATATAGAGAAATTATTGAGCAAGTATGAGAGGGTTTCTGGATACCTTCCCCCAGGAAGACCACCAGACAGAGGGGTGGAGCATATCATTGAGTTAGAGATAGGAACAAAACCTATCAAAATGAAGCCCTATAGACATCCCAAAAGGATTTGAGATTATATTGAGGAATCCATTAGAGAATTATTGGATTTGGGTCTCATAAGGCCTAGTTACAACCCATATGCTTCTTGAGTTGTTATGGTCAAGAAAAAGGATGGAACTTTGAGGACGTGCATTGATTTTAGTGCTTTGAATAAGAAGACAATGGATAATAGATACCCCATCCCAAGGATTGATGAGCTCATGGATGACCTCCATGGAGCCAAGTTCTTCTCAAAGAATGACCTTAGATATGGTTATCATCAAATTCAAATGAGGGAAGAAGACATACCAAAGACTGCTTTTCGATGCCACTATGGTCACTTTGAGTTTGTTGACATGCCCTTTGGATTAATAAATGCACCTGCCACATTCCAATCATGCATGAACAATATATTCCACTAGAAATTTCATAATTTTGTACTAGTTTTATTTGATGACATTCTTATTTATAGTAAAACATGGAAGGAACATTTGCATCATCTAGAAGAGGTATTAAAAATTATGCATGATAAATATTTGTTTGCTATGCTGTCAAAATGTGAGATTGGTTTGACAGAGCTCTTGTATCTTGGACATATCATTGGTCAAGATGGTGTGAAGGTGGATATGGAGAAAATAAAATCCATTGTGGAATGGCCTCATCCCAAAAATCTCACTGAATTGAGAGGATTCATTGGAATTTGTACCTACTATAGGAAGTTTGTGAAGGAGTTCTCCCAACTTACTTCACCTCTCACTGATTTGACAAAGAAATATGCTTTCCAATGGCATGAAGGGGATGAAAAATATTTCCAAAGAATGAAAGAGGTACTAAGCAACTGTCATATTCTAGCCTTGCCTATTTTTTCTAAACCATTTGTCTTGGAATGTGATGCATCAAGAGAAGGCATTGGAGCAGTACTAAAACAAGGAAAACACCCAATAGATTTCGAGAGTAGGAATCTACAGCCACATGAGAAGCTTTAATCCATTTATGGTAAAGAAATGTTAGCCATCATGCATGATTTGATCATGTGTAGACAATACTAGGTGGGAAATAAATTTGTGGTCAAAACTAACCATAATAGCCTAAGGTACTTCATCACTCAAAATGTTCTAAATGAAAGGCAGTAAACGTGGGTGAGTAATATTCAAGCATTTGAATTTATATTGAATATGCGAAGGGAAAAAATAATGTGGTAGCTAATGCCTTATCTAGAAGACCTTCTATTTCTGTAATGGATGTAGCAGAAAATTAGAAAGCCACATTAGAAGTAGCGTATGTCAAGGATAAGTTTTCTTGTAAATTTTTTTATGGGACTAACCATGATGATGGGTATAAGGTGTTGGATGGAATTATCTACTACAAATATATAATATATTTTCTCCCTAGTTCAAGTTTGAAGGAGAAAATTTTAAAGAAAGCTGATGATTCTCCTCTAGTAGGTCACCCCGATTTCTTCAAAACTTACCGAATGTTGAGGGAAAGATTCTCCTGGAAAGGGATGAATGATGATGTTTTGAAATACGTTAATGAATGCCCCACATGTCAGCAAAATAAAGTGGATCACACTCATCCAGCTGGCCTCTTACACCCCTTTCCTATTCCATAACAAAATTGGGAGAGCATTTCCATGGAGTTCATCACTGGTTTTCCCCAAGGTAGTTGGTAAGGATTGCATATTTTTAGTGGTGGATAGGCTCACTAAATTTGCTCATTTATTTTATTTTACTACCAATTTCATTGTTGCACAAGTGGTTGAACTATTTAAAAAAAAAAAAATTCAGATTGCATGGGCTTCCTAAGAGCATTGTTAGTGACAAAGATAGCAGATTTTTTAGTGCATTTTGGAAATAACTCTTCAAAATGGCGGGGACAAATTTGACACATAGCACAAGCTATTATACACAAACTGATGGCCATGCAGATAGGGTGAATCAATGGTTTAGAAGGATACTTGAGGAACTATGTTAGGGGGCACCAAAAAACATGGATAAAATAATTGCATTTGGGTGAGTTTTGTTACAATACTACTTTTCATATGTCCATTTGCATGTTTCCTTTCAAAGCACTTTATGGTTATGATGCATCCACTTTTACCGACCATATTTTTTGTGATAGTAGAGCTCCAAAGGCTAAGGATTGGATTGAAGAAATTCAAGAAATTTTGAACATTTTAAAATATAACTTGTAGGTTTCCCAAAATCAACAAAAATAAAATGCATACCAACATAAAATGGAGAGGCATTTCCAAGTGAATGACTTGGAATATTCGAGGTTGTAGCCCTAAAAACAAACCACCATAAAGGTTAAAGGTTTGTAAAAACTCAAACCAAGGTTTGATGGTCCCTACAAAGTGATTCGAAAGGTTGGAGAAGTGGCCTATGAATTGGAGCTTCCCATAGGAAGTAAAATTCATAATGTATTTCATGTTTCATGTCTAAAGAAGTTCAACATATTTCAGTTTGAGATACTTTATCTCCTTTTGATGATCAAGGAAAACTTGTTCTCATTCCAGACAGAATATTGAAAACAAGGGAAAGAAGGTTAAGGAGCAAAACAATAAAATAATAATTGGTACAATGGAAGGATTTGCCTAGTGAGGAAGCCACTTGGGAAGATGAACAAATTTTGCAGAGTCCAAACTTGGCATTGCTTGAGGACAAAAAATATTTGGTGGGAAGGACTATCATGTCCCCATCCCAATGGGACTACTAGTTAGCAATGTTTCACCCACCTACTAGTTCCCTAGGTTGGGAAGGACGCATTAAATCTTGCAATAAGGGAGCTATGGGACCCAAGAGAACCTTAGTTTTTCATTTAGACATTAAAATGGGTCATAAAAATAATAAATATGGATAAAATAAAGTGGAATTGCTTCATCAGGACATTTGGAGGTTCATGGAGACCTTGGGTGGCTAGATTCTTCCTTACACATGTCATGAATTAACCCCAATTTCGGAATTATGAGTAATGGAATGTTCTTATAAGGTGAAGATGTATTAATTAACATATCATGAGCCCCAAGTATTTAAATGGGTGAAGAGGAGTAACTCCCCATGGAATAGGAAGAGGTTAGGAAGAAACTAGGTGCTGCTTGGAGAGAGATTCTCTGCGTTTTATGACAACAATGATGGAAGATTCTATGAAAAATTAGACCTGATTGTAGACCTAATTGTATACCTATGAAAATATGACATGTCAGGGACAAAAATAGCCTCTAATAGGTCACACTTGGGTTTTGGTGGCATGAATTCGTATTTGGAGGAAGATGAAGGGTTGAGGAGAAGGACAAGTGTTATGGAGGTTACTAAACATCATGGATGAGTTGAAGGAAGCCCGTGGGAGGGAATTCGACCCTGGAGGACCTTAGGATGGTTATAAAAAAATGTCATGAGGAATGAGAATGGATTTTTGATCATTTTAGAATTTTCCTTTGGCATTTTGGAAGTCCTAGCTTGTCCATTACACGGTGAGTGCTCACTGACCCTACTAGTGAGACAATTTTGAGAGAGTGAGATTCTCATCCAAGTTGGATGTGGGATAGGCCACCTTGATCTATAATTTGGATATTAATGGAGTTATTTTACTGCATATAGGAGGATTCTACTATTCGAGACCCATCTCTCCTCCCATTCTCTCAATCCCCACTTCAATATTTCCCTATTTCTCTATGATGGCACACTTGTGTGAATGGTGGTTGTGCCCTATTGAGTCCAGTTGATTCCCAAGAATGGGTGAATGAATTATGTCTCTATAAAATGTCACCCATCCTCTCTATAAGCCAAAATTAGTAGAAATAGATATGCAAATGTCCACATTTCTAAGCTTTGTTGTGACTAGTTTCCATGTGTTGGTTTCCCATTTCAATAGAGTTGTATATCTGATGTATGGTGTGGCTTGGATATGATGTTATATGTTGTTAGAGAGATATTAATATTTTTTTAATAGTATACATTCATTATTCTCTATTTTGAGCCATTATATATATGATTTTTAAGTCAAAGTTAAGCCATTACATGTCATTTCCCTTAAGCAAATATCACAGAATTTATGCATTCTAATATGAAACTTTACATCTATGTTACATAACTCTTGAACATACCAAATGACAGTAAATGAAGTCTGAGATCATTCCCCATACTCTGGTTGACAATTTTGGAGGGTCGCATAAGAGTTTGAGAGGATTTTCTGCCCACACCCTAGGGAGAATTGCACCACAAATTACTAGTAATTTTACCATTTTTTCCAATGTTCCCAAATTGAGTTGTAGAGTTCTAAAACCTGTCATAAAGTGATCAAATATTCCATTGAGTGGTCCTAAGACTCGCCATATCAATCCTTACCAAAATATTGACCCTCTTGTGCCATTCAAAGCCCCTAGAGTCAAGACTAGTCAAGACATTTTCCCCCAAATTCTGCCTTGGTTTGGAATTTTTGAATTGGGACATTACATATAGGGATGAGATTTATTACATGTGGTAGTAGACATGTTAACAAAATTTGATCACTTCTTTTCCATTCCTTCTGATTATTCCGCATCATAAGTAGCAAAGTTGTTTTTTCGAGAAGTTTTCAAACTACATGGACTACCTAAGACTATTGTCATTGACCAAGACAATAAATTCACTAGTGCCTTCTGGCAGAAGATTTTTAGATTAGTGGGGACAAAATTTGATACTAGCACAAGTTATCATCCTTGGAGTGATGGAAACATAGAAATAGTCAAAAAATGGATTGAGAGGTATTTAAGAAATTATGTAGCAGGGAAACAAAGGACATGGATTAAATGGCTACACTTGGGTGAGTACCACTATAATACCACACACCATGTGTCTATCGAGATGACTCCTTTAAAGGGTTTATATGGCTACAAGGCACTAAACTTTGCAGTTATATTCTTCGGATATAGCAAAGCACCTAAGATAAAAGATTGGGTACATGACAACCAAGATATTCTTAAGGTACTAAAATATAATTTACAAACAACAAAAAACCAAAAAAAATTGTACGTGGATAGACAAAGGGTCGAGCATGGTTTTGAGGTAGAAGACTTGGTATACTTGCAATTAAAACCTTATATACAATCTTCACACAAGAAAAAAGGGGTAGAGAAACTGAAACCTCGCTTCTATGGTCCTTACAAAGTAGTTAGAAAGGTTGGGGAGGTGGCCTATGATATGGAGCTTCCAGAGGAAACTAAAATCCATAATGTATTTCATGTATCAAATCTCAAGACAACAGTGGGGAAACACATCGCTCTATCCACCGAGTTACCTCCATTAGATAATGAAGGACTCATAGTGCTGATTCCAAAAAGGATTCTACATGTTCGAGAAAAGAAACTCATAAATATGGTATTTCGGGAATACTTGGTACAATGGAAAGAATTACCTACTGAAGACGCCACATGGGAAGGAGAAAAGGTATTGTAGCATCCTGGTTTACAGTTTCTTCAGGACAAGCAATTTTAAGTGGGGAGGATTGTACTGTCCTCTTCTAAATAAACATCTGAGACACACGTTAACCTATTAATTCCATAAGTTCGAGCGAGTATCAAGGAAAAGGGAATTGACTGAGGACATTTAATACAGGGAACATAAAGGAACATTTCTTCAATAATATTAGGTAATAAATAACATTAAAGACTGCCATTGAAGCATATATAAAAAAACATGCGGAGTATGCGAGCCTTATTTCATCTTGCATGTGTCAACGAGCAATTAGGTTTGCATGCATGGAAAAGCAAAGTCATGCAAACACTAAAAGATATATAAGAAGATAAGTCAAACCAGAAAGGAATCTATTGTTATTATTCACTTTTGAGATTAGTTTCGAGAGCAGTAGTGGTAGCCGCATCAGGAGGTTGGGGTTGAGGGCGTAACATAAGAAATTACCAGCCTTGAAATTTATCCTAAATAAGAAATGAATTAAAAAAAGTATTAAGATTTAATTAACATCGCTAATCACGTAATTAGTCAAAGGCGTATTTCGTTGATTTTTTTTCCAGTTGCACATGAACCAAAGCAGAGTTTGTCACGCGGTTCGATGTTGTGTTAACTAAAAAATTTTAATTTTTGAAAGCGGGTAATAATGGAAAACTCCCTCCTATTTTCAGATTTTCTGATTGCGCACAAAATATTTGAGGAGAGGCTGCCCGCGGAGTACTTGTGGTTGAGAGAGAAGTTCATGCTCTACATGTTTACTGAATCTATCTTATATGAACGGATTTAGTGAACTTGACAACAACCAGGTGTATGATCAAATCAAATCAACAGGTAAGAATAATATTCACTTTTTGTGCCCTAGGTTATATACTTTCATAAATGTATTTTGTTTCAGAACTGATTCTAATAGAGGATTTTTTTTTCCTGTGCAAATAATAGAGAGTGAAGCCTTGTATTAACTAATAGCACACAAAATTACATCGAGCACATCCAACACTTTTGATGTGCAGAAGTGAATTGAAATTCCAGGCCTCTTATAAGACTTGTTAAATTGATTTTCTATTTTTTGTTGTGCAAATTTTGTTTATAAGCAGGCTATAAAGTTATTTATTAGATATTGTATATGTATATGCAGAGTAATCATTTTTTTCCTTAATTTTTTGATGTAGAAATCTACTCGGACCATCTGGATGCAAATTTGAAACCTTGGTTGGAAGGAGAAAATAAATCGAAGGTTCATACCAAATGTTAGTATTTATGTTGTATTTACATCATGCTTCAATAAATACTCTGTTTTTTCACTCTTGCTTTCCATTTAAGAGATCTCATGTGTAATCTGTGTAGGCCATTTGGGTTTCCTTACATGTTTGCATATTTATACTTTTTATAAATTTTAACATGTTCAACACAAAACCTGATCCGTTGCCACGTAAAGAGCGGAAGTCATTGTCGCCAGAGGTTGTGGAATAAGCTTTTAGAATACTTGCTAAAGAGGATGCTGAATGAGAAAAGAGACGTCAAATGAAGCAACAATTGTGTACATAACGACGAAAGTCACGGCAATTATATAGAATTGCAAAAAATGCTTGTTGGAGTGATGATGTTGATGATCAGATCCAACCTAATCACAGTGAATACCTTATCAACTACGAGGTTGTTCAACTCTGCAATATGTTAAGGGCAAGGGACCAAATTTTGATACAATTGTTATTCTTAAAAGAGATAATGGTTTAGAAGAAATCATTCTATGCAAAGTTATAGATGAGTCATATTCAGGAAACCTAGAGTTGACACACTTGGATCCTTGTGGACATATGGACACATGGACACATTTAATGGACGATGTTATGCATGTTGAAATGGTGTATGCAGATGAAAGTGGAAAGCTTGTGCTACACCATCCTTGACTTTGTGAAATAAAATCACAGTTATCTTCAATTGGGTCAGATGAAAATCATATAAAACATTCCAATGCAGTCATCAAGTGAGGGTTTTATATGGGATCTGCTAAATATGTGACTCCCTTATTGACTCAAAATGGTCATTTTGTGAAGATTGGTAGAAATAAATTCATTCAAATGGATGGGTTACTGGTGTGCAACACAAATCCATTTGATTTTACCATAAAGGCATGCATGTATGTCCGTATTTATTATGACAAATTGCTTGGATTTTCTAAAGATGAGTCATTGAAAATTCCATATCCCGTAGAAGTGTTGGATTGTTTAGTAGATGTTTCCACTGGTGGAACATTTTGTTGGGTAAGAATATTTGAAAATCATGTAGATGTTTTTGGTAGAGGCCACTATGTTCCTAAAGGTGTGAATTTGCATCCACATGAGGTGTCCTATACAAAACAAGTTCTGTTGATACCAACTGAAATAATAGATGGTGAGTATACATATGTATCTTTTAATATTTATTTTTCAACTCATAAATGAAATATTTATGTTTAGTATCTAATGTTATATTTTGTTTGGTTGTAGGCATTGTTGATGTTTTGTTTACTATGAGCTCTATTAAAAGGTGGGGCATGAGCACTCGAAAAGGGGAATCTTTTTTTTTTCTCGCTTTGTTGTTACGAATGATGATAAGCACACCACTTTTCAACTTCTCACAACAAAAGGTGACAGTGAAGTTGTGACTGCTATATTAGTTGCCTCTACATAATATGGAACACAAAATGCATTGCCATCGTATCTTGGAGTATTGCAGCCCAATCGAGTGCATCGTCATAGTATTCATCTTCTTTCCTACAAATTTTTCAATCAAATAAGATCTCGGAACGTTATACACAGTGAATATTATGTGGAAATTTCTTGTTCAGATGAAAGTTTCATGATTACTTTTGAACTAATTGCAATGCACTGTGTACCTCCTAGGATTGTAAAGAAGAACAATTCACTAGAGTTCATCAAAGAAGGCTATGAGAATCTTAAGGAGGCGGTTTTCTATACATGGATAACCATTCCTGATAGATATCAACCAAATTCAGGCTCAACCTGTTGGTAAACATAGAGTGGGACCAAAATTTAGATTTCGATATTTGTATAATAGCCTGCAGCCTCGTGTACAAGTACACTTTTCATGGGATTCAAACCAATGGGACCCTGTCCATCGTTGCTATGGATTAGGGATGAGGACTAGTGTACTCAATTTGGAGTTGTAAACATTTTATGTTTCATTAATAATTTTTTATACTGTTTGGTGTAATCTATATGGTGAATTCTACTATTTAATACATATGAATTATGTATTTGTTACATTCAATTATTTTTGGTATATTATTGTTCTGTTATAATTGGTTTTTCTTTTCAACTAAAATTTTATTTATATATGAAATTTGAAAGTTTGAAACGATAATATACATTTCCTAACATGTGGGTTATTGTGAAGATGCTTCTATACTGTCTTCAAACTGTCCGAAAAAACTCTTGTTATATCCTTCTAGAATCATCAAAACATGCTGCATGAGGATATGCAATTACAGGAAACAAAGTATAACTTTCCAGAAACAAAAACCTTACAACAGTAAGATTTTCTAAAAAGGAGGAGCTGTAACATGAATTTGCTAAAACAAAGTAGCAAGATTTAAAAAAGAAGAAGATCTATAATAGCTTTAACAGTTCGAGGTATATCTTTAAGTCACATATTTCATTAAAAACCATAATGATATTCAAGCTTGCTCTGGAAGGCGCATTTCTTCATTCTTCACCTCCCTACACCTACAGGTTTTTGGTATGAGAACCACAATTTATTGATTTGCAAAATAAACAAAAATCTTCCCTCTTTTCAACAGTGTCCAAAAATTATAAAGTGCTTTAAAAAATGCATCCCCAACCTTGTTTGTGCATTATTTATGGATTTCTTTTTCTATTTGTTGTCTCAAATCCGGATGGATCACTCTAAATTTGATAAGTTAGAGAAAGGATTAAAAGGAGAAATAATTGTGAACAAACTCTTTGATGAATTTGAATTAGTCCTTCTGTTCAGAAGAATTAAAGCAAATCTTCCTTCAGTCACTCATGGTCTTTTAATTGAGCTTTATGTCATGACTTAGGAAATGATCTATCGGGAGATTCCATTAGATCCTGAGTGGAAGCGGATTGAGAGAGTTGGGCGAACCAAATATAGATTCCCCCCTAATAATTGAATTATTAGATTTGACAGGATATTGTAGAAGATATGATGATCAATTTTCGAGCATAAAGAAATGCAGAAGAGTCAAAGGCCTAGGGTTGAGTTTTATGAAGACAAATAGTTGCAGTCTTTAGAATATCAAGACGTATTTTCAAAACCTTTCAATATTGATGATCCAGATGTCAGTACAGACAGTGAAACATAAGATCCCAAATGCTGGTTTATTTACGTTAAACCTCCACAGAGAAAGAAGAAGAAGATGAAGATCATTCAGAACCCAGTTGACCTGGATGATGCAGTTATCAAAGATATGATAATCAACGTAGAACCTCCAGTTCTGCCAATTTCGGCAAAGGAAGGACAAGTGTCAGGATTTCTTAGGCTCGAAGACATTTTTTATTATCATGGGAATCTGAAGATTAATCTTTGAATTTTCTAGATATTTAGCTTTAGACATCTGACGGTTTTTTTAGAAAATTTAGCAGTTTATTCTAGGATACGTCCCTGCAAATGTGTAATTAAGTTTTTGATTCCTTTTGAACTTCTGTTGAAGACATCTAAAAAAACTATATATTTGGGCTTCATCGAAGCCAAAAGGTTGTTGTTGGTTGCATGGAGAAATAAGAGAATACTTTTCGTTGTAGATTGGGACTTCACATTTCATGTAATACAAAGTGCAGGAGTACAAGTTTCTATAATACAGAGATTCATGTCAATGTTGTTATGCAGTTAGTGTTCCTGTGTATGATCATTTCCACTTCAAGATTTTCTTGTCATTCAGTTCATGTAGCATTTGATAGATAATCTTTGGAATTCATTGTTTAATGCTCCAATTCAATTGTCTGTAAATGCTTTATCAAGTGGTTACATGTGAAGTGGTTACATGTGTAGAATTCATCATTTGATGCTCAACACATAGTATTCTATTGTCTTACATATAATCCTCTTCATTATTTGAAGAATTCAACCGCCAAATATTATTTATCTCAAGTATCTGCATAATTACATTTACCTTGCCTCTGACCCTCAAGAAACCTACCACTAGTCACTGTTTAGGTGAAAGTTAGATCCTAACATTCAGTGGTTTGTATCGTTCGTCACCTTTTTTAATTTTAATATTTCCAATTTGTGCCTTGAAAATTTTCCATTTTGATTTCTCTAAGCATCCATAATTTTCCAATGGCATGCATTTTTTCAAATAGATAACAAGTATGAAGAATAGCTATGCATCCAATTTGAAAGAGCCGATTCATGGATGAGTAGGATCAGAAATGTGTAATTATGCCATTCCAGATTTCATACCTAGGATGTCAAGTTTGGTCATTAGGATTAATTAATGAAGAACATATGAAGTTGGTTAAAGAGTCTAATCTGATTTTAAGACACCCCATTAACAGTAAAAACAAACCACATGACAGTTTAAGCAAACCAATTGAGGGAATAATAAGGATCAACAGACCAAAAAGTAGTGTTGAACTCATTTTGGATGAATTCTGAATGTGACTGTAATCAACCTATAATTTTCCACTGGAGTTTCAACACTACAAGTGATGCAATTTATGGATGAAATCCAAGGAAGATAACTGAGCGAGTGGATGAAAGGACACATTCCCTCGCAATTGATGAATTAGCTTGAGTTCACAAGTAAGTAGAGGATTATCATTCTTACTAAGTTTGATATTACTTGCTATTACTGTTTAGTTATACCCATTTTGTTGGTTGACAAGTCTGCATTATGCTCATTTTTTTTAAGCTAAAAAAAAGTGTGTCCATATTTTATTTGTTTAAGTCATGCTAGACTTTTTTGCTGTCTAGTTTCCATAATTTGCTGAAAACTGAAGCATTGGCGTATTAAGATAGTTCTGTTTGATTCATTATTCAATATCAAGGAACTGCTTTTTCATTGTAAAAAATTTATACAGGAGTGTGGTATACACAATGAGAATCTTGGACAAGCTAAAAAATCAACAAAAATGGCCTCAATAATCAATATTTTCATAATACAAGCAAGTTAGGAAACATGAGATGAAATGACAAAATGTGAAATTTCTCATTCCTTCATATTCCAAACTCTTAAACACCAGTTACAAATCAAAATGTTGGATAAGCCCCAACTAGGGCTGATAATCAGTAAGCAAGGAAATGAAAAGATAATTTCTCCCACCAGCTTCGTCATCCTCACCTGTGTCTATCGGATAGTTTTGTAACCCTGCCCCCTACATCCTTCACTGCCTTCTTTTGTCCAGCCCCAACAGTAACAGTGCTCCAAATCCTTGTTCCAACCCATCTCTTGGCACCCCAATTATGTTCTTCTGAGGAAAAGACTATCCACACGGTAGATAATGGATAGTTGCTACTCGGCCATTGCCCATCGTTGTCACTAATTATGCCTCCATCAAAGCCAGGATTGGAAACCACAAGTTAGCAACATTAAATTATTTGTTTATCCGCAAATAGCTTTTGCATCTCTTCGCATATATCAAGTTGGTGTCGGAACTGTTTGCATTCCACTTAGTTGTTTCTCTAGATCAGAATTGGCATGTGCCCATCCACCAATCCCATGTCACTCCAGAAACTATAGGACCAAAGATATGAGCTAAAGGTTCTATCAGATGGACGAGGGAGCTATGAAGCCCCTGCATAAGCAGTACAACTACAAGCTTATCTTCCCACCTCCTCCCATTCCAGATTTTGATATCACCATTTTGGGAATTCTTTCTTCGACAACCATGAGAGGGGAAATAATGACGCTCATGGGTCAAGTTTTTATGCACATAAAAAACCAGAAATGAGGTCTAAATGAGATTCACGTCAGCAAGAGGCCCTATTTGTTAACTAAGTCTCAAGAAATGTTATTATGAGTTTGGGATTCTCATGATGTATTATATATATATCTTGGGATTAATGTGATTTGTGTATGATTCCCTCATCTCTTGGAGGACACGAAAGGTCACCTTAACGTACTGAAAAATCACGTCGTTCCCTCGAGACTCCAAAAGCCAGAGTATATCTAGACTCTGATGGCCTAGAGGTGGCAGTGGGCACTATTGATTCATCAAATCACAGTCAGTCACCATTTGTATCACTATTAGACGTCATTGACACTTAGGCCCTGTTTTTTCACACATGGAACAGTTTCCCTGTACTTTTGAATATTATAATTTGTAAAATTTGAATAGCTGGGAAATATTTTGATAGGAGGAAAAATGAATAGACATCTTTTCAGTACAAATAAAGTACAAAGTGTTGGGTAGACCAAGGGTGAGCTCAAGGTGCACCTAATTCTATGGCAAGGGTATGTGTTAATGTCAGGCATACCAAGTGTTGATTTTTCATAACCTCGTAGTGATCAAATTTGAAGGGCTAGTTTTAATTCCATTTTGAAGGGATTATTTTTTTGTTTTCACAGGGAAAAAAACATTCCTTGATATTCAATTGTGAATCAAAGAGAACATTACAAATACATCCATTTGGTTCCACATTATAGTCATAAAGAGTGCTAAAATTTTATGAGTCTAGTAAAGTATAATTGATTATGGGCCAATACTTACTATGTGCCCATATATAAAGTTCTCCTACTTAGACAAGTAGATACAAAGATCAATATATAACAAAGTAGCCCAATCTGCCAAATAGGGGGTGCACCTCCTCTGTCTACAAGTAACATCAAAGATACCAAAAATTTAAGAATAACTAATTAAGGGCATATATTCATCAAACCCTTCAATGTTGAATATCTATAAAAAATTACTTTAATTGAAAAGATTAAATTAATTACATACTTCATTAAAAAAAAAGTGTAATAAAATGTTGCACTTTCAAATTTTAACAATGTTAAAAATAACCAACCACTTAGTTACGTATTGCACTGGAGACGATGATCTGTCAATTCAATGTAAGTTTGTTGCAGTTGGTTTCCAAATAATTAAATGTTTAACTTGGTAGCTTCTGCATGCCCGGTGCAAATTTTTCATTCTGCATTCACATTGCAATGCAATTTATGTTCACTTGCGACTGCATAAAACCAACTAACGAACACTGAAACCCACCGCCAAGAAGTTACGAAGAATATATTTCATCATTTGTAGTTTCATATACGCTTTTCAATATGGGTTGCACATTAAACTCTCGTAGATATAAGAAAAATGCATGTATGGATTACACATTATACTTTTATTACACATTAGAATCACATTAATTATATCAAAATATATGCATTGTCGAGAAATACTTACAATTTATATTACAACAATATTAGTATGTACATAGACATCATATGTACACCATATTATTCTAGAACTCTAGGATGATTGGGAGGTTTTTTCACTTCCTCCTTTTTAGAATAAGAAAATTCACTATAGCTTCTCTTGCCTTTTCTAGAACCCTTCAGTTCTACAGAAGCTTCATCATCCATATGTTGTAATTGTTTTTCTTGGTGTCTCACTTTGTTTGCAAGATTTATCACTTTTGTATGCAATCTTTCTTTTTCTTCTAGGCATTTCTTCAACATCTCTAAATTATTATTATACTTCTTTGAGTGCTCGTCTTCCTTTCTTTTAAGATAATCCTTCATCCACCTCAGCTCAGATTCAACTGTAGTTAATTTTCTCCTGACTTGTTGTACCTCCCGAGTCCTTCTCGAGCTCTTGTGCCCTCAAATATGTATCCGATGGAGTATTAAAAATTGCTTCTACCACAGGTATCTCTTGCAAATATTTAAATTGGGATTTTAGTTTTTGTATCTCACTATCACATCCCAAATGTAGTGCTTTTCCCTTCTCCAATATTTTTTTGTTAAGGTCTCTAATTTCAACCTCCTTCTCCTCTATATTCTTCTTCAATGTTGGATCTGATGAGCCAAATGTAAACTCTACAGCCTGGATTGTTGCAACAACTTCTTTCAAGTTCTTCTCTCGTTGTTGCAAGGACTTCTCAAACTAGAGTAAGCTCTCCATAGTTACATCACCAAGTTTTGTACTGACAGAATGTTTTGGTGTGCAGACCTTTTTACCCTTGAATTTGGACTCTTTCGGCGTGCTGACTGCTTTACCCTTGAATGTTGATTCTTTTGGTGTGCAGACTTGTTTACCTTTGACTGTTGATTATTTTCCTCTTCCATCTCTTTTAGTCTCAAGAGTTGCTGAAATCCTTTCAATTCTCTTAGTTTTCAACAACTCATTTTTATTTTTAATTGTTTTATTCAAATTTTCCAATCTTCTTTCATATTCTGCAGTCTCCTTTTGATGTTTAGTGATCATTTATATGATTTAATTTCAAACTCATCCTTCAAAATAGTAATAAGTGTTTCTTTCTGCTTCAATTCTTGTTGAAGTTCAGCTTCCTTACCAACTACAGTCTTTAGTGGTGGCATGTTCAAAACTTCATGCCTATTTTTCAGCTCATTTTCAAGTTTCCATATAATTGCTTTATCTTTTTTTCTTTTGAGCCTGAAACATGTCTTTGAGTTTGTCAAGTTCAGAAATCAATCCATCTAGAATTACGCTAAATTTAGAACATTGATCCTTAATAATTTTATCCTTCCGGCCAATTATTTTTTTCAGTTTTCACATTTTTTTTTTTAAAAATTTAAATTTTTTTTTTCTGTAAACATGTAACATGGTTTACGAAATCAAGAATTTGGACATCCTTAGTTCTGCACAATTCATAGATAGATATGAAGGAATCCTCCCAAAATGTAGAATGTTCTTTGAAATGCACCAATTTATCAAATAGAGAAAAAAAAAATCTACCATCAAAAGAATATTTGGCATGAATTAGGTCTTCATCACTAGTCGATGAACGGTCCATATCATTGTTCACAAATTCTTCTCATTGATTTGCATTTACATTTCCATGCATTCCACCAAAGTTGTGGCAGCGACATCTTCTTCAGGGAAAAGTGAAGGCATGTTGTTTTCCACATATTCCATATTGTCCTCAAAAGCTTGTCCATTTACTGTTGATGTAGTGACAGTAGAAACTCCTTCTACATTGTTCTTTAAAGACGGTTGAGGTAATTCCTCATTTTTTTGTTGTTCTTTAGGGTTCCGAATGTATGTTCTAATATATTTTGACCCTAGAACAATGGGTCGACATAAATAAATAATTTTTTGCAGTGTGCTGGGGTAAATGAACATGACCTTCTTCATTTTACTATTTTGCAATGCAGAGTGCAATTTCCTAGCTAATAGATGAGGGACATCTTAATCCATGTATTAAACCCAGTGTATGGCCAGCTTCATGTAATCACCCGAAATATCATGCTGCTTGTGGTGATTCATAATGGTCCTAAGGATCATCTCAATTAGCGTTTTGTATATTACTTGAGGAACATCTTCCATTTTTAGACCATTCCTTGGAACAACTACCTGTTTACCACAAATTTTACTGGTCATTTGAATCTTTTCTAGCTTGGGGGTTTTCTAGGAGTTTAACATTTCCCCCCCTCTACGTGGAATTTTGGTTGCTATGGCAACCAAATCGAGGTCTAGATGAACCCTCTTCCCAAAAAAAATCAATTCCATATCCCCATGATCATAATTATAGATGACATCATCTATCTCCTCATTTTGGAAATTAAACTGTCCAAAAATAAACCTATCCACTCCTTCTCTTAAAAGGATATTTACCTACTAGTTGGCCATATGGTTGTATCACTCCATCCATCAACATTCTCTTGGAATTTTTCACCATGAACCGTTCAACCTGGGAACCCCACGCTTCTCTTGATGTCATGGTAGAGAAAGCCCCGATGTTTGTTGCCATGGTGAAAGATGCCCCTATTTCATCTGTCGCCATGTTATGAAATGACCCTATTTCAATTGTGGTCATGGTTGTTTTGGTTTAGAATTGGAATCATGGACAACAAGCTTAGTTTGTTGCAATCTTGAATTTTGTCCACTTACCAAACCCCTGGTTTGGCTATGCACGTTGAGGAATGCACACTGATGAATGCACACTTAGGAATGCATGCCGAGTAATGCACGCTTAGGAATGCATGCTAAGGAATGCACACAAATGATGTTTTTTTTAATTGATTTCACGTACATTGTTTTGTTTCACAAATTCAGGTATATTGGGTTATGACGTCAATGTCCCTATATCATATGAAATAAATATATTTTATAAAATACATAAACTTATCCAAAGAATGACACATTTTACGAAGTGAATATTATTTTTATAATACCAATACATACACTCAATATCTTTATAAAATGGCTAAGCAAAATGTCTATATAAAATGGATAAATAATTCCTTACATCTTTTTTTCTTCAACTTAAACCACTCAATTGGACTTCATCATGAGGCCTATGCATGTCTTATAGGAAAGTTTGAAATTCTTGTAAACCAGGAGATTTTCAGACTTATAAGATAAAATATAATAGTTAGCATTTCAACAATATTAATGTACATTAGTGACTGATAGAAAAATCCATATTAATCTCATGCTAGATTGAATAATACTATTTTTGAACATGCTTCTCTTCATTCATCCATCCGATGACAACAATTCTTAGTAAATGCTTAACTCATCACATGTTTTTTTGACCATTTGCATACAATGTTGTTTTATGACCATCTTGGACTTTTCTCTTTTTTGCTTGTATCTTTGTTATTTGATCAACACTTAGTTTTACATGATTCTCAACTACCATCATTTTGATGCCAACAATTGTCCCTTGAATATCTTGTTTTTCAACACTTTGCTCTATGCCATTTATTGAGGATGGAACACACATTCTATTGTGATTCATGGCTTCCGTCATTGGCATATCAACACTAGTTGATCCATTCAATTCTAGTGTTTTAATAATGCTCCATGTCTCATTTCTTGAGCATGAAACATATTCTTTATTGTAATTTTAAGCTGCCATCACAGACATGTCAACAACTAGGAATTGCATTTCTTGTGTTAGACTGGTTTGCAATGCCTCATTTCTAGAGGATGAAACACCCAAACTGTGATTGTTACTGTCATCAAGCATGATTTGGGTATCATAAACTACTTCCCCTTGCATTTGTTTTGTTTGATCACACCGGCCTGACTCATTAAGATCAACGAGATAGAAAAAGTCAGGTATCAAGAAAATATGTACCTTCAAGCACAAATCAACTAGATTGAGAAAGACATAATGATATGTAATAAATTGAATGAACATAACACTCACTAGTGGAGGGAAAGACATGATGTTTTTTGTTTGTTTGTTTTAGCACCATTTTTTTTCTTGTGCTTTCCAAAGCGATGTGATTCACGATAAGATTATTCACCATATTTGTTGATTGACATTGATCTTGGAAGATAGTTATTGATCTGTGAGGACATATTAATAATTAATGAACAGAAACATTATGGCTTCTCACACTATAAAATGAAAATTGAATTAGATACCATTTAAAATTATGACAAACTTACTATTGGTGGTGCAATCAATAATTTCTTAGATTGTTTTACCCATGAGTCAAATAGTTGTTTCACTTGTTGACTAGTAACACCAGGGAAACATGGTGGCAATTGTGTTGCAGTTTTCTCATTCAATGGATTTCTTGACTTCTCATATTCAACACAAAGTTGACTTCTAATATTTGAAGGCAAGAATCTTCTTTGTCTAAAATTTTGGACAGTACCTTCTGATCTCATAACAATATTAAAAAATTGTCCTCTCATCTCATTTGCAAGACACATTCTGTCACATTCAAATGTGCCTCTATTCTCCTTAAAAACTCCTCTTCCTCCTCCTTGGTTGCTATTCAAAATTTTCATTTCTCTATGCTTACACTACATTACTTCATTCCTTAATCGTCCCAAAGTATAAGAATGAATAGGCCGAGTCATATCAAGAGCGTGTGCCCCTTGGACATGCATATAAGGAACCATCTCATCTCTTAAACAACAAGAACACAACCAAAGCCACTCACTAATTCTGTAATGACAATGGCTCAAATTTTTTATCATGAATGAAATGATATCACCGTTCGAAATAGATAATATGATGATACTAATAGAATAAATTTACATACATTTTCTCATATGCATATGCATCGTCCCCTCTACACCCTTGCAGTTGCAACATGTGGAATTCTTTATAACACTTCCACATCCTCACCAACTTGTTATACTTCTCTTCATCTAGTAGGCCTTCAATAACCTAGAAACAAGACATAAGTTTCAATGCATATGATTATATACTGAGTTTTATGTTCAAAATGAATAACGTTGAGAGCTCTTCTACATTAGTAAAAAATAATAACACCATCATTTATTATTAGTCAAGAACCACATAAAGAATAATTGATATGTTAACATAATTATTAAACCTATAAAATTACTTCATGTCGAATGAGGATCTTGTCTAATGCTGATCCATCTGATTTCCCATAGTTAAGATCGTTGTACTCTTGGCTTTTATGATGGTATGGTTCTCCTGTCTTACATGGAACACCGATTTTCTCCATCTCCTCCCAAATTTTAACAAATTTTATTGTCTCAGTACCTTTGGCTGGCTGAACCTTGTCATAATCTTGTGCAATTCTTTGAATTTCACGAAACATATTCAAAACAGTTCTAATCCCAACATGGCGAGCACAATATACAAGCTTGGACATTACGCTAGGAGTAAACTGTAATTGGTAGCACATGTTTTAATGGGTATGAGTTAGTGCAATACTAAGAAGCTTAATTTATAGTTAAGAATTAATTATGAAATTGTGTACCTTTTCATCATTTGTTCTATCCATGGGATAGTTCTTCACAATATTCATCTTTGTACAAGATAAATTTGGTTGAATGTTTAAAATACGACCATCTAACTTTTTATCCCATCCTTTGCTTGGTTCGAAAGCTGGATTCAACACCTGACATTTTAGAACATAGTAAGATTAAGAAAGTAATGGCAAGATATACAAATAAATTTAAAAACTTGTAATAAATGTGCATTGCTTACCAAGAGCAAGTTTGTTGACATTGCATAAAATTCAGAAACACTACGTATAGTATCTCCTTCTTCAATTTTGATTTCATCTATAACCATGCGTATACTTTTTTATGGCATGTGCACCAAGGGCAAAAAATATTTCCCATTGGAGAAACACTATTGTTGCATACTAAACTACATATTTCCACTAGATCATGACACTCAAACAAATTAATTTTCACTTCCCTTCCATCTATCATCTTGATGCCATCTTGTGAAAGCTTGTTTAAATGTTCCATTTAGTTCTCCTCATTTTCAAGATCGATAACATGTGCTAAGACTTGTTTATATTCTTTTTTTCCATCCCATTTTCCAAGGCTTACACAAGACATCAATCCAGTGTCTTCTAGTAGCTCAAATAATATCTCAATACCTGCCCCCCTCGATCATAATGTACACGAGAATCAATACCAAGTTTGAAAGAAACTTCATTGGTTATAATTCTAGACCTATTTTTATATGATTCAACCATGAAGGAAGCATATGACTTTACTTCATTGACTCGAACTCCATATGTCAAACCATCGGTTCTCTCCCAACCCATATCAATATCCTCAGCTTCTTTGCTCCACTTTTTCATTTCTCTACAAATTGATGCTGCATTAACCCCCTTTAGTACACCATGAGAATCAATCTACTTTAGACATTGCAAACTCTTATGAGTCATACTTGATTCAATAAATATTGAAGCCATGTTCCTAGGTATAAAATCCTTACGAAAATCCACCACAACAATTGATCGAATTTTATTAAGAATTCCATCTAGGTGTTCAATAAAATCTTAAATTTTGGACTCTTCATTATAGGTTTTGCTGATGAAGTACCCAATTCCAACAATAATGTCATTTTCATCCACATCTTGGATTAAGTTTCCAGAAAACTATCTCCCAATTTCTTTAAATATTGACTTTTCCTCTTTTTTTTTTCTTTTATGCGGTTTAAACCATCGTGACCGCTTCTTAAGACTCAATAAGGAAGTCCTAAAGCAGTTTCCTTGTGACCTTCTTTGATAATGTGTAGTTCTATTTGTTGAACACCTGTCAGGAATTTATGTTGCAACTCCTCCAACTGTACAATTTTGGTTTCCTGTAGTTGCATCTCTATGCACATGTTCATGAAATGCAATTATTTCAATTGTTTGATGTCTTCCCATTTCATCCAAGTTCTCAAGGGATCCATGCTCCAATTGTTTCCCATTGGGTTCTACACTTCCATTCCTTTCAACAGTAATTGAATTCAAACGTTCCCTATCTTTTTGGGGAACATAACCTTCAACAATTTGATTAGACTGATTGTAACAACAACATCATCAATCATAGATATTTGAGGGAAAAGTGTGGCCTCATTATGCAAAACATAGTTCATTCTGTCATGGTACATATTTGCATTATCCAAAACAAAGTTCTGTGTAGTTGCAACAAGAATAGGAAATGTTCTTTGAGGGAGGTTTGGGATGGTCACATTCTGTGAAATATGATTAATTCTATGGTAAATAATTCTATCTTGAACATTGTCATTCCCTGCAACTATATTTGGAGTCAAAGGTTGCCTTTGTTGTTGAGGAACACAACCTTCAACGCTTTGATTAGATTGTTTTGTAACAACATCATCATCAATCACAAATCTTTGAGGGAAAAGTGTGTCCATATTTTGCAAAACGAAGTTCATTCCGTTGTGGTACATATTTACATTATCCAAAACAAAGTTTATTGTAGTGGCAACAAGAATACGATATGTTCTTTGAGGGAGGTTTGGGATAGTCACATTCTATTAAATATGATTAATTCTATGGTAAACAATTCTATCTTGAACATTGCCATTCCCTACGACTATATTTGGAGTCAAATGATGCCTTTGTTGTTCAACAACACAACCTTTACCACTTTGATTAGACTGATTTGTAACAACAACATCATCAATCACAGATATTTGAGGGAAAAGCGTGGCCTTATTCTGCAAAACAGAGTTCATTCCACTGTGGTACATATTTGCATAATCCAAACCATAGTTCATTGTAATGGAAGAAGGACTAACACCTGTTCTTTGAGGGAAGTATGGAACATTCACATGCGGTGAAAGATGATTAATTCTATGGTAAATATTTCTATCTTGTACATTGTCATTCCCTGCAACTGTAATTGGAGTCAAAGCATGCCTTTGTTGAGCAACACAACCTTCAACATTTTGAATAGATATATTTATAACAGGAGAAGCATTAATGGCCGATATTTGAGTGAAATGAGGTTGTAAATTGGCTGCATGATTGCTTGATGATTGAGGGAAATTTTTGGTTTCATTCTGTGGTATGTAATTCTCATCTCCAAATCCTTGATATGGACAACATAAAAGAAACATGCAATACCCAACTGATATGGACAACATAAAAGCTATAATAGACAAAATCAATCCTGTTATGCCACCGGGAGGGAATGCCTGGGTTGTTGAAGAGGGACATGGTGCTGACTCAGTGGAGGAAATACTTCACTGAAGCGATGGGAAAGGACTACCAACGAACATAAAAACAACATGATGGAAATGAACTTTTGGTTAAAGCCATTGAACCCAGATGAGACTGTCTTCAATTCTTTTCAATTCTACCCATCTCACCCATACTATCAGCGAACTCAAATTTGTGTACATCTACGGCCATACTGGACAAAAATTAACGAGCAGAGAGAATGGAGTCAATACATAGCCTACTGATAACAATGACCCCTATTTATCAATATTCCATAAGAAGCAACATGATTGTTAATTCACTATAGCTGCTAGGAAGGAGTCCATGGGGTCAGGACAAATATGGATACGTGTACTGTGTTGGCCCTTCGAATAATTGAAATGTGCAAAAAAATGGTTAATCACAAGGAAATGCTAACTTCATGTCTAGGTGATGCAATCTCAATGTCGTTAGAATCCGACTCGATTCAGGTTCATCGAATCATAGAATTTGATGGTCTGTAGAACATTTTTTCCTTTTTAAGTGATGTATTTGACACTTAGTTGAAAATTCAGGACGTATATGATAGGTATGGAAAAGTGAAAACCGCCATTTATAGGTTTATAAGATTAAATGACGTATTTGGCACTCAATTAGTTCAAGACGTGTATGACAGGTTGAGTTATGGGAAAATGAAAACCGCCATTTAGAATTTTAGAAAATTAGATGACTAGCAAAACTGTAAACTATTTTCATAGTTATACTGGCCCCTTATAACCTGTCAGAAAAATGATATTCATAAATTACTGCAATCCATAATGGGACTTTCTGCCATGACTTACATTCCCTATGTTAAGCACATTGTCAATTTGTCATCATCAGAAGATTGAGAAGTCCTTTTCCAACTAGAACAAAATCTAGAAGACTTGATTCTTTAGAATGAGGTAACTTCAATAATACAGAATATAGAGAAAGTACTTGGTGTATATTCAATGGTAGAATGCGGTATAATTTTTATTAACATTGGGAGACTGCAGTACATTTTTTTTAACAAAGCTAGGCTAATGAATTTTTTAAGTAACACTCTCCATTCATGGAATTTTTTGAATTTACCCGCCAAATTAGAGATCACATTGAACAACTTGATTCACAAATTCAAAATCATTTCCTACTAAATGCACCGCCTGCATCTTAACTACGCAAAAATAAAAAATAATTATAATTGCAGGTTTAATAATGTTCCAAACAATGCTTATTTAATGAGATGTAGAATCTCGAGATTTGTAACTTGCTCTTAACCCACCTTCGGTTAGAAATTTCGGTGCCTAACTCATGTTCAACCTGCATGTGACCCATCTTCTTGCTCGAAAACTGCCCGGATATCTAATTTTCTGGCTAAATATTTTTCCGACTTCTACTTTTCTGGCCATGTTATTTTTATTTAGTTGACTCATCCACCGTATTTCCAATAAAAATAATATTTGTTGGGCCATGCGCAGAATTCTAACCAATAAAAAAAATCATCTTAAAATCATATTTGGCCATTATTCTTAATCAAATAGGATACATGCTAGATTTAGATAGAATGTTATGAAGCCATCAACTAACAAGTGTTTTCGGCAACGAAATCTATCTATCCTAATCACTTTTCGAATAGATTAGTCAGATCTATCATCAATACTTCAAGGTATTCAGGATTCAACTGGAGATCAAGTGCATCGAGAAGGAAAGGATTAAAGAGTCATGTTTGGGAAACACAATCCTCATTTATTTCTCTTATTCTTAAGGAATACAAACCCTCCTCCCTTACTCATTTAAGGTCGATCTCTTTATGCAATACTACATATAACATTTTGACCAAAATCGTTGCAAATTGAATTAAGATACTTTGTCCCAAAATAATTTCTAAAAACCAAGGAGGATTCAGGCTAAGAACCATATCTCGAACAACATCATTTTGATACAAGAAGCCATTAATTCTAGACACAACAAGGGAGACCAAGGTATGGCATTTAAAATCCACCCAACTAATTCCTTTGATAGGGTTAGGCATAACTTCATATTTGATGTTCTTATCAAGTTTGGTTCTCCCCTTCATTTATTAAATGGGTCAATGCCTATATTGGTTATCCTTGGATTGAGCCATCAGTTAACGGGTGACCCATTTCCTTCTTCCAACTTCTCTGGGATAAGACAAGATTGTCCCCTATCCCTATTTTTGTATATTCTCATGGCTAAAGCATTGAGTAGGAATATGGAAGTGGAGCATAGGGAAGGGAACCTTGATCATATTCTCATCACAAGAAATTTCAAGCCTATTAATCATGACCAGTTCATGGATGATACAATATTCACTGGTGGTGCTTCTTCAATTAATGCTATGGGATTTAAAGACATTCTTGATAGGTTTACATACTTCTATAGGAACAATTAATGACAACAAAAGCAATACTTATGGTAGGAATACTAGACTTTTATAAATAATTTCCTCCATCTTTGGGTTTCCCGGGTAGCATAGATGGTCCCCTTTAAAGTACTTGGGCACGTTGATTGTATTAAAACAAGCCAAATATTTGGACTGGGTGCCTATTATTTAAAAAATCAAAGTCAAAATTCAAGAATGGGGTGCTTGCTAGTTGAACTCAACTTGTAAACTTATGCTTATCAGGTATGTGTTTTCCTATTTTCCTTTATTTCAATGTTATGTTTTGCTTTCCCTTGCTAGATTTATGCAATGTATTAGCAGATTAATTCGAAAATTTCTGCATGGTGGGAAAACAAATAAAAGGAAATTGGGAGACGATGACATCCTCTCTCTCTCATGGGGGAGTCGGTATCAAAGATCCTTAGTTAATGAACATAAATTTAGGAGCAATACATCAACACTTCCTCTTAACTAGGAAGGTATTCTCTCGACACAATTTATCAGCACAAGTATTCTTCTCTGTATCATCAAGTTATCTTCATATTCAAGTCATCTTCATCTTCAAGTCATATTCATTACTGGATATGGATCATCACTGGTACTATCTCTCGATTCTTCTCGTCATAGGAAGTTCTACAGAGCCATCCCTTTTTCATGCTGGTTGTAGGCCTAGCCTCCATGTAGGTATTCTTTAGCGCTTATATATGACCCTTAGTCAAAACGGTTGGCCCAACACTTACATCTGACCATGGGAGGAACACATCCAACAACCATGTTAGAAAGGCACGCCCAACACTCACGTCTGACCATGGGAGGAACACATCCAACAACCATGTCAAAAAGGCCCAACACTCACATCTGACCATCGGAGCAACACATCCAAGAACCATGTCGAAAATACTCAGCACTTATATCCGACCATGGGAGGAACACATCCAAGAACCATGTCGAAAAGGCTCAGCACTTATATCTGACCATGGGAGGAACACATCCAAGAACCATGTCAGAAAGGATCAACACTTATATCTGACCATGGGAGGAACACATCCAAGAACCATGTCAAAAAGGATCAGTGCTTATATCTATCCATGTGGGGAACACATCCCGCATCCATGCTAGAAAGGCTCTACACTTACAACTGATCATATGGGAACACATCCCACAGTCACATCAGAATGGCTCTGCACTTACATCCGATCATGTGGGAACACATCCCATAGTCACATCAGAATGGCTCTGCACTTACATTTGATCATGTGGGAAAACATCCCACAGTCACATCAGAATGGTTCCTGCACTTATATCTGACCATGGAAGGAACCAATCCTACCATGTAAGAAAGGCTCTTGGACTCATCACCTCCCCTTGGAGGGAACCTTGATCTGGAGAACACCAAGCTTCTCCCTGAAGTACTCAAAATTCACTCTGGCCAATGGATTGGTCAACACATCAGCTCTCTGCTCGTCCGTCGCAACATACTGGAGCTTCACTGCTCCTCTCTACACCATATCCCTCATATAGTGATATTTGATCTCGATATGCTTCGACTTGTCATGGAACACCGAGTTCTCAGACAACTTCACACAACTCTAGTTGTCGCAATATATACAAGTAGCATCCAATTGGAGATCAAACAAATAAGATAGTAGCTTCCTAAGCCACACTGCCTCACAGCTATCCGAACAAGCTGCTACATACTCTCCTTCGGCTATACTCAGTGCCACACATGACTGCTTCCTGCTAAACCAAGAGATCACACCTGATCCCATACTGAGGCAGCACCCTGAAGTGCTCTTTCTATCGATGGCATAACCTGCCCAATCTGAATCAACATAACCTTCCAAGCTAATATTCTGATTCGCCTCATACTTGAGCCCATAATCAAATGTACCCTTCAGGTACCTCACTGCATGCTTTGCAACCATCAAGTGAACATGTCTCAATGTGTTCACAGTAAAGCAAATATCCAATCTCGTATTCGTCAGGGACATCAAGGAACAAATCATCTGACGATACATCGTGGCATCAACCAAATCTGATGAAGCAACACTCAATAGCTTCAGGTTCGATGCCATAGGTGTGGTCATGGCATCGCATCTCATAATCCTGAACCTCTTCAGTATCTCTACTGCATACTTCCCTTGTCCCAGGGAGATTCTGCCACACCTCCATGCCTAGAAAGTAGTGCATCATATCCAAGTCCTTCATCTCAAACTTGGCATCAAGTATCCTTCTTGCAACTTTAATGAGTTCCTCTTTTATGTCAGGAACAAGTCATCGACATATAATAGGAGCATCACTGGTATTTCGCCTTCAACCTTGAAGCAAAGGCTTGAATCCACTTTACTCTCAGTAAATCCTAGAGTCATCAGTAATCTTTCCATCCTGTCGTACCATGTCAAACCTCAGGATCTTCTGTAGTCATTCCCTCTGAAGTGAAGCATCATTCTCCCTCTGTTTTTCATACTCTATGCATTGAAAAATTATGTACTGGAGTGACAAGTAGCTTTCTTTGCTACTATTATTCTATGTATCCATCTAGGGTCACTGGATACCCAGATCCTCTGTCCTGAAACCGTTCTTCTCGCACCCATCTGTGATTTTGTCATCCTCTATAGGCTTTCATCTTCAACCTTGTAGCAAAGGTTAAGATCTTCATCACTCTAGGGATATTCAAGATCCTCAGGTATGTGTCATCCTATGGGTGTCTTCTGAGCTTGTACAAGGCCTTCTTTCATTTGCACACATGATTCTTCCTGTCATGTGTATTTCTAGTGGCTGCAAATGTCTCCTCATAGTCTATGCCTCGTGCTATGAATCTTTCCTAGTGTCCCACGATCTTTCCATCTACTGCAGGATGGAACTACAAACTTCCCTTCAAGTCTCGATACTGCATCCTAGACATCATTCTTCTTGAACCGGTCTTCCCTATCTTCTAGGCTACTTCTTCATAGCTGGAAGGTTCTGCATCAATGATGTCGTTGCATTCATCATATTATTCTTCATCTTGAACTGTCGTCACTTGTTCTTCGGAACAAGTCTCATCCTTCTTTGCTTGTAGGTGATTGTACGTGATCTTTCCTACAATTCAAATGCATTTGTACGGTTAGAAACATTTCATAAGGCATATTCATAGTGGCAAATTCTTATGCATCGATATATGATCATGCAACTATTTTAGCCAATACAACATTCATCCATATCTCACGAAAACCTTTCTAGATTCCTTCCATCTCTACCAAGACATCATTGAGATTGTGCACTAATCCAATATGTCAGCAAAGAGGTTTCATCCTAGATAAGTAGCAATGGAGAGTTGTATAGAACCATGAGCTGCTTACCCATCACATGCATATTAGTAGTATACTATCATTAATGCAAACATTTGATCATGCATAACACATCAACTGAATATAAACAAGTGCATAACAAAGCAATATCATGAAATGACAATTGAATACTTATCTTTATTTGTTTTATGGGTAGAGTCCTTCTTTCAGCTTCATAATCTTCTTCATTCATAACATCATCATTTCTTATCCAAATGATTAAGATGGATAAGAGGTTCTTCAAGAGTTGAGTCCTTCGTATTCCTCATCGCTTGAGGGATCTTCTTTGGATGGTGAGAGCTTGATCTTCAGTTTCTCCCATCTTCTTTTCTCTTATTATGAGTCGAGCTTCTTCTTGTGTGTGCTCTTCCCAGAGTTTGCTGAAAGTAATCACTTCCTACTGGTACACATTCCTCGAATGAATGAATCCCATGATCCTGGAAGGCCATTCAAGGTGGTTATCACAACTTCTGCATTCTCCACTTCTTCTTCTATCGCTTCAAGTTGTTCTTTGATCTACATTATGGATCTTCACATTCTTCAACTGTTTTCTCAAAGTCATCTTCTGATTTATGTTCTTTCGTTCAAATAGCTTGGTCAAGGAATCAAACATCTCTTTTGATGTCCTTAGGGAAGACACTTGTGGTATAAGGTGATCCGTGATTGAATCAACAATGATCTTCTTGGCCTTGACCAAGTTCATCTTGTGTAAGGCTTTTAGCCTCATCTCCCTCTGGAACTGGAACCTCTCCACTTATGTAGGTGTCCAATTCATTTTCTTCAAGAACGAGTGAGATCCAATACTTCCATGTTTGGAGGTTGTCAGTTTCACCAAGCTTGTCATCAAGCTAGTGTGATTAGACATTTTGATATAAGAACCTCAAATGTACATAGCAAAAGATTAGATCTTACAGATTTGAGGTGTCCGTCCTAGTTTCGGAGCTGGTTGATCTAGGGTTTGTCAGAGAAACCCTAATTTTAAAAACTTGGAATCTTTCAGATCTGATTGGATAGAAAGATAGACCTCTTCAAGGCGAGCTGTCCAATGTAATCATTTTTTGAAAACAATGGAGGGAAGATCCCAGAACAGGAAGCCCTAGTTTACCAATTCCTTCTGCAGAAATGCCTGATATTGGTTCTGCGGTATCTCTGAAATTACTACTCCTATGTGTTTGAAATTTCATACAAAGGTAACCTCGTTTGTACTTCTTCCAACACCATATGGTTCATCAGAATTGGTTTCACCAATTGGGACTAATGAGCGTTTTCCCAAGGTGACCTGTTTCAGGACTGTTCAACATAGCGAAGTTGTACGAACTGCCATGTGTCATTGTTTCATCTTAGGGGTCTGAAACTTGTACCACATAAATTACAGTGTGTTCCCTTTCTGGAACATCTTGATAAATTTCATTTGGACCTTCGTAGCCCGAGATATAGCAATTATCCCCAGGTGTCTTGTTTGGGGAGGAATCATGGGAGAGGATGGAACCTTAAGTTGGAGGAATCATATATCCTAGAACATAGATAATATGACGCTGAAATTTGGACATAGTGTACATCAGGAATTTATATTCGACCTGTGAAAGTTTCGGATTCTGAGCCTTCTCCAATATCGATATATAGCGAATCTACCAAAACTTATTAGTTTCCGTATTTTAGGGTTTTTTCAGGCCTGGGGTCAAACTAGGGTTTGAATTTCCCGGAGTTTCACCCAACCAAAAATCTCGACCCAGGTCTCTAAACTTAGATTTTTATGAGGAGATAAATCCTATGTCGGGCTCACTCAAAAATTCCTCTTCTGTAAAAATCCCTAATTTCCCGCACCAAAAACTGAAAATGCTCGGAATCAAATTTTGCTTCGACAGAAAGATGCGCCCTTCAATGGAGAGTTATCCTAGCCTTCTTTTGCCGATGGATTGTGGGGAGAGACCCAAAAAGTAAGAAGCCTTAGCTTCTGCAGCTGCACAGTGTCTTCTTCTCAGGTTAGCCCTGATACCATGTTATATTTTTATCATTTAAGCAATATGATTTTAGGATCTTATCTGAGAGAATAACATGTAAAACAATAAACAAAAGAGACAAGATACACAAAGAATTTTCCTTGGGGAAACCATACAGGAGAAAACCCTGCAACTTCCTTATAGATAGAAAGAGCACCAATGGTAGCAGTAAAACCCAAAAGCATAAAGATGACCTCCAACAACTTGTTCTCTCTCTCTCACTTGAGAGAGATTCTCCTCTCTCACTCATGTGCCCCAGTAAGTGAGTGTGTGTGTGATAAATAGAGAGGCTCACTCTCAATTTATATTCTTTCGTTTACTTAAAGTCCACTCCAACAAGTCGGCCCCACTTAACAATTACTTATTTGGGTTGACATCTCTATGAGAGTCTAATAACCCTAGTGCCCCACAACTGTGGGGACTTTGCCCTCCGATCAACAAGGATGGTTAACCTTGACTCAATTGTGGGGACTATTGCCCCGACTTACAATAGAGGGTTAACCTCAATGACTTTACATGACTTGTTTACATTATTGAATCTTCAAATCGGAACATCGGGGCATGGCATGACTCAATTACATTATAGATACTTCCCGGAATAAACATCGGGGTACAATACATAAGATATACAAGTGAATACATTCCGAAGTTACAAATACATCAACAAAATGTTGCAAGGGATTATTGAAAACATTAAATTTTTTATGGTGATACATGGTGAAAAACATAGAATTGAGACTACCATTGCAGAATAGGGGAAACAAACTACAAATTTAATTAATGACTCTTAAATGCATTTTAATATCCTATTGGGCATGTCTAAAGATGATCAGTCTACAAAGGTCTAACCAGTGGGTTCCAAGCTTATGGAAGGGAACTCATTTAAATAGCTGGGAATAATTGCAATGGAAATTTCCAACTATAGGAATCACACAAAGATCAAGAACTATAGAAAGGCCTTAGTGGCCTTGTTATTATATGTTATTTACTTGTAATAAATTGTTAGGACAATACATAAGGATCCACAACTGTAATGATTTTGTGGAGGTGATAGGCATAGACTTACGGAGTACAATGAGGATAAAGTTTGTATTGTTTTTTATAAGAACGGTTATGATTTGTATTAAATGGGTAGTAGTATAACTACCGAGGAAAGATCTACAAATTTCGAAAACTGCCCTTTGGAGACAGTTGCCAAAAAACATGGAAGACTGAAATTACTGCATCCTATACACAAAGAATTGTTGTCCTTACACATAAGTAACAAAAGTAACAGTCTTAACTCACTACTACAAATAACAAAAACCACAAAACAAGAAACCCACAAGGGGTCGCAATTTACTTTCCTTGATCACCACCTTTATGAGATGAAGATTCTGATTTTGCAGCGGCTGCTCCATATGCTGTCATCTTTGCCACTGTAAGCTCTAGCTTATCGAACCTTATTTCCAACTCGGCAATCATTCCGGTCATCACGCGTTCTGACAGAGTAATGGATTCTGCGAATTCTTCACGCAGATGAGAGATGTCTTTGTCCACTATTTCCAAATGCCTCCCGCCTTCGGCATCAATTTGCAGCAGGTAACTCTTGTGCCTATTGATTTTCCTCTGAATTTCCCTTAGTTCAACAACAACTGAGAAAACTGGGATTGAGGAAGCAAAATATTCAGAAGAGGAGTCCATGATATCTAAAGGAGTCCCGAACCAGAAATTCACAACTAAGCTTCCACTTTGCAACCAGTGAACAATGCAAATTGCAGGCCTATCATTCATTTCACCACTTGATAAGTCTCCCTTAGAGGTCATTAAACTAAAGATCTCGGGATGATCCATCGCACAGGTCACACGCTGAGGATGGAACAACAAAGGACACCTACGTAAATCCAAATTGCAGGCAATTTCGCTCATCACAATCGTTCCTGACGCCTTGGTTATACGGATGGGGATTTGTAAGCTAGCTTTATCGACCGCATGCAACAAACCACGCGCCAACATGAGGGAAGTCATATCACCACGAGCCACCATGATGGGGGGTGGGACAACTAGGCACCACATGGGCAAGCCATGGGACAAGCCCTAGCTACCATGTCCATGGGCCTATGGAATTTGACATAGGCAGCTGATCCCATTTAAAACTAAGGTTCCTTTGCTCAAGGGGGAGGTGACATTTGCCGCCAAATCGACTTTGTCATTTAGACCTCTTAATACATTGAAGTAATCAATCTTTCTGAAGGAATTTGAATCTTTTGGATCAATTGTCGGATCTTTATTTGAGATGGGGGGGAGCTGGTTGTTAAGAATTGGATGATTAATCTTGAATCCCCAATCACTGTGATTTCTGAAATTTCTTGGATTCGAGCTTGGCAAAGGCCTTGCCAAAGGGCAAGAGCTTCAGCGACATTGTTAGTTTCATCACCCAGACCCCATGAGTAAACTATTTCCTGGATTCCATTGGGGTTAAAGAGAACCCCTCCCCCTCCTACGGCCCCTAGAATAAAGTTTGTATTGTTATAAAAATTTTGCATATTTCAAATCCGCTCTTATGTTTATTTTTGACTTATTTTGCTTAGCCGATTTTAATACAAAAAAATTATACTAGTTTTGGTTTAAAAAATAAAAGGTATAACATTAATATTGATTTTAAAATTTCAATTATCATTATTAATATCATAAGGTATAGCTTAATATTGATTTCAAAATTTCAAGTGTCATTATTAATATCCTTGGGAATGAAGAGATAGTTTTACTTGATAAGGTATTAGACGTTTTGTATTTGATATGAAAAAATGTAATAAGATAGTGTGTCTTCAACAATCTATTTTTTTAATATTTTACTTATAAGTAATTGTGTAAAATGGACATTGCACTACAAAAGAATGAGAAGTGGATTAAAATAAACTAAAATACTTATTAAAAAAAATACTAATAACAAATAGAAATAAGATAGATTAACTAGAATAGAATAGAAATTAAAAATAGAAATAAGATAGATTAACTAGAATAGAATAGAAATTAAAAATAGAAATAAGATAGATTAACTAGAATAGAAAAGAAATTAAAATTAAAAAATAAGAATTTTATAAATATTATAACATAAATAAATTAGAATAAATATAGAAGGATGTGTAATTGAGTTCAATGCTCAATGTTCACTTGCCATATTTATTCATTTGTTTTTATTGTGGCAATTCTTTGATCTACACTTTAAATCAATTAATAAAATTTTGGATAATTATTGATAGAATAATAAAGAAAATTAAGGTGTTTACCTAACATAAGTGCATGCATAAATGTAAAGATCCAAAACAATATAATGTAAGTTGTGTTGGGATGTTCATTTTATTCATAATAAATACCTTTATAATATGCTCGGATATTATTTATATGTCAATGGAACATGTTTGAAGTTTTAATAATGTTGTAAATTATGTATTATTTATAGATTCTTCACATGTGGAGATATATTTAAACATTCCAATGTTTTTGTGAATTGAACAAATTGTAGATTTTCTATATGTAGAAGTGATTGGAGTTTTCAATGTTTTGCAAATTGGGTATCAATTGTAGATTCTTTACAAAAGAAAGTTAAACGTTTTATGTTTTGGATCTTTGTTGTCACCAAAATTTGATTGAACAATCTTTATTGAAATTGCAATTTTGGATTAATAAAATTGTTATTTTGAATGTCGAAATGGATTCAATACCCTCAAATACCCCAACTACAACTTGATTATGCAATGTTAATATTTGACATATACAAATCTATCGATCCAAAATGATGCATGATCAATTTCAAACCAAAATGACAATTATCCCTCTAATTACTTTGATCCACCAAAAATAACCAATTCATCATATATACATAATACTTATTCTTCATATACCTTATAAGCATATGCTTACATACCAATGTTTTATAAATATTTATACTTCACCAATAAAGTTGGAATAATGTTGGACTTTATTCACTAATAATTCATAGATTTTTACATCTTTCAATTGAATACACACCAATAAAGTTGAAATAATGTTGGACTTTATTCACTAATAATTCATGAATTTTTACATCTTTCAATTGAATACAATGCTAGAAAACACTAACATGACTCACTTAATCTTTTAATTTATTCATAACATGGATTCTAATATGTTGAGTTAGATATATTGTTTAACATAGCTATCTAATCAGTTTTTTACATAAATCTCAAAATTATAAAACTAAAACTTTTATGTTTTAAATTCGAATAATAAATATGGATAACAAATGACATACAATATTCATTTCTAAATTACAAAACTAGAAATTCCATATTTCAAATTCGAATATTAATATTGATAACAAATGACAATATTCCTAAACTTTATACTATTTGATATTTCATCTAAAAAAAAATTACATGATACTCTCATATATATATTTTGACATATTGCTTTTATACTATTTGATATTTTATATAAAAAATTACATGATACTCGTCTATTATTTATTTTTGAAATATGGCTTTTAGAAAAAAGTTGTGATATTTTAAATATTATTAAAATGTTTTAAAAGTAAATAATTTTTTTTCCCGTCCATATATTTTATATTTGCAAAATTTTAACTATTTCTATAAAGGCTTTGCAAGAAAATCTCTTATAGAAAAAGGTTTAGAAAAATCCAATAATTCATATTTAGATTTAACAATTGTACTTGAAATGTAATATTTTTACGAGTTGTCTAAATAGGGGATTTTTTTACTTTTTTTTCTCTGGCTGGTTTTTACCAATTTCTGGCCATGAATCTTCACGGAATTTTCAAAACTCTCAAAAACATTGCTAATTGTTACAGAGTGTGAGTGTAGGGTGGTTTTCCTGTCACTTGATTTCATTTCTGAGCTTAAAATTGCCCAACAAACAACATAAATTACAAATTTAATGGATTAAATTCACCGGATTCCGGCAAAAAAATCTACCTGAAAAGTCAAAAAGTCCCCTTGGTAGACAACTCCATATTTTTATATGTAAATGAGGTATAAGACATATTTTATTGCTTTATTATTTATGAATAATATAATTATTACTAATTATGTCGAAATGTCAATAGATGTTTAGGTATTATTCAAGATTTTGGATTTCTTTGGGCGGATCAACAAGATTAAGCTAAGTGTAACAAGTGTACAACCAAGATCCATTTCATGGTCGTCGTATTTTGTTATGCTTAAATGCAACTTGATTAAGATTTAAATAAGCTTCAGTTAGAGGGTGGTTAAAGAAAAGGGTAACAATTTGTTTTTTGTTTTTTATTATTAAATAGTATTTTTTACACCGACAGGGTGGACTAGCATCTATGCTTTTCCTAGATTGCACTATGATAAGACAAGTGTACTGTCCAAATTGATTTTATGGGAATCGTTCAAAATTTGAAATAAACAATTACAAAAGAAGAATATAAAAAATAACTTATAGTTGAAGCATGCATAGATGACAGCTCAAGCAAGGCCGACGAAGGCGGCGGAGTGGTAAGGTCGTACTCATAATAACAGATAGGTGTTGTGCTCAAACCCAAGCGAGGGTGTGGCTAGCCGCGAGGGAAACTAAAACCGGGCCAAACTTGCCTACCTTTTACCTCGAATGGGGTGTCAACCGATAGATCGACGTGTTTAATGTGCGACAAGATGGCCGGGACACAAGTGGCAAGTAGACGCAAGCGAGAGGACAATCACGCAACTGCCGCCAGACCCCCGCATTGAAGATGGTTATGAGGCTGAGATAAGACACGACCGGATCGCACGTGTATCATTTACTCCCCCTCGATCGTAATCTTTGCTTATTAGCTATGACACTTTCCTGGAGCAACATCCCTCCTGCATTCTCCATGCGTGACCTTCCTGGGGGTGGAGGACATATCACATTCTGTCTACGGTGGACAATTATAACCCTTGAAACTATTGTGGTGTTCTCTGACCAAAACATTGTTTACAATGGACAATTATCAACCTTGAAACTATTGTGGTGTTCTCTGACCAAAACATGGTGCGACCGAGAAGGAGAGGAAGGCGAGACGGTAGAGCTGCAGACCCCTACTGTGGGGAATTAGACACAAACCTCCCAGGGAAGCTTGCTAGACTCACTAATGCTCTCCTCCTTCTGAGGAATGATCTCAATGCGGCGAAAGAGAACTCCAGGTGCAACTGTTAGAGCTTCGGAATAAGGTCCAAAAATTCTTGGATTGGTGTGCAGAGGTGGCTTCACCTTTCGCCTTCCTTCACCTCTGCTTATGACCACTGCAAAAGATGGGACTGTCATGGGGATTTTCAAGCAGGACAACGAGCAAAGCGACCATTCCTGAGGAGATTATCGGGATTAAAGAAGAAGGACGCGTGCATGAAAGGAAGTGCGGTCAACACAATGTGGTCGGTACCATCTCTGAGGCTAAGGAAGAGGTTGGTAAGGACCTGTTGTCACATATATAGAAGCTGGGCTACTTTTGTTCCTGAGCAGTACTAACCAGTTCTTTGAGCCAGTCCTTTACTGTGAGATCAGCAGATCATGAGCCACCTGTTGATAATCTCCCACTTTCAGTAGATCCAAAGTATTCAGATTGACCAGTTTTATGCCATGATTGAGCCTCATGACCCCATCTTCGATGACTGAGTTAGCCATTCTTTCATGACCCATAGCATAGATTATTACATTGCCCATGATATGTAGCAATAACAGTTGTTTAAGGGACCCCCATATTTGTTTAAGATCTAGAGCAGGTATATGACCCAGGTCATGTTATGGTTTTGTGCATATGGATTTTGATGTTGCTCTGTTGTCTATTTTAACAATGAGACTTAGTTGATAGTGGTTGTATGTTGCCGATACTTTATTTTGGTTTTACTTGGAATCTAAAGTACAAATGATCTAGTTGTTATGTCCAAGAGATTCCTCTGTATACTCATTGGCCTTGCCCTACTTCTAGGATGGATTTGGTCATTTCCCTTTAGGGACACATCTTGCTAGTATTTGGCACCATCTTCATTGTCCTCGTCCATCCATTTCCTTCCCTTGTTGTTGATTAAACTTGATTTGTCACTTGACTAGTGGCATCTAGGATTCCCCCCACCTTCACTTCTATGTTGGAATAGGTCTCCATGTCTATATTGTGTCTCGATGTTAGTTTATGTGATGTTTGTCATAAGGATGGTCTACCTCTAGGTCTTGAACACAAGTAGTCTTACCAAAAAGTGTCTTTAGACACTAAGACATCAGAGCTTAAAGTTATTCTAAATGGATGGCCTACCCAACAAAACAAAAAGTGTCTTTAGACACTACTGTAAATAAAATCAAAACTAGCCAGTGGACAAGAGATGAACACTCATCGATTATATGGTGTAAGGATCATCTACCCCCACAAGGTATCAGGGTGAGGAAAACCCATCAGGGCTAAGCGTTAGTCATTTTCTAGAGCCCAGAAGGTTTTTCTAGGGCACCTGCTCTTGGAGTCTGGCAAGTTAATAAAAAAAAATATTTTCAAATAAAGTTGATCGCTAGAGGATGGGCACTCATTCTTTGTATAATGTACGACTTATTCCCCCCCACAGGGCAACTGGGTGAGACTGGCCCCCAAAGGTAATGTCTTTGTAATTTTCTGGAATCCCAGAAGGCTTACCAGGGCAACTATCTCTAGAGGTTGATTAATGTATATTGTTGTGTAAATAAATTGCTAAAATATGCTTGTCTAGAGTTTAGTGGATCATTCTCATCATTCCACCCATTTATGAGACACTTCCATTCCCTATTGTTCACCTACTCCAACTTATGTGTTGTGTGGATTTCTTTATCCTTTATCCTAGATGCTTATAATGTTGAGTGTCAAGTCATTCCCTTGGCCTTACCTGGTTTTATTCGCTTTCACCCTTGACTAGCGAAATGGATAAATCCATAAATGAGTATACACTGGAGGTTCTTGTTTAAAGCAACTGATCATTTTGATTTGGATTATATATATATATATATATATAATATATTGTGCTTATAATCACCAACATAAGCTACGTGTACTTGAGTCTCACTATTAGCATAGATAATTGAGCATGCATGCCCATTTTGAACTTTGTAGTATCAAAGTTCAACACTTGGGTCATCATTTGATCAGTCTTGATCTGGTCAACCCAATGTTGACCAAGCCAGGAGTAGGGTCTAGGATGAGTTTTAGACCTATAGTTATGGATGCTGATTATTTATGGTCTAAAAGTGCCCATTAGACATATTCATGCTCTAGATGGCAATTTTCTATGATGGCTTGTATTATTTTTATAATTATCAACATTTACAGGCTTTATTATTAGTATGGTTCTGACATGGATGGGGCCTATGATGTATCTTTATGATCGACATATTGTGTATGAGTACTCATTCCTAGTTGATTTGGACATTATGAGTCCATTGGTGCAGCTGACTTTCAGTTTCATGCAGTTAAGGGAGATATATGGGTCGTTTATCATTTTTGTAGCAGATTTGGCCTAGGAAATAAAAAATGGCGTGATAGTCACGGTTGACCTGCTTCAATGGTTGCTATGTTTGAAGGTATAGAAAAATTAAAGCACAATGCAGAGAACAGTGAGATCTCCTAGGGTGCCAAAGGGAATATTGGGGTGCAACCAGTTGATTGTACCATACTATTATGGTGGACATTATGAGTCCATTGGTGCAGCCAAATTTCAGTTTCATGTAGTTCGAGAGATATATGGGTCATTTATCATTTTTGTAGCAGATTTGGCATAGGAAATAAAAAAATAAATTACAGTGCAGAGACCAATGAGATCTCCTAGGGTGGTAGAGGAAATATTGGGGTGCAACTAGTTGATTGTACCATACTAATATGGTGCCAAACCCATCTGTGCATTCATTTGGCTTAATTTTTTGGTCTCCTGTGAGATATTGGCAGTTTTATGTTCCTAAGGCAACATTTTGATGATGAAAAATGGCTAATGAGGAAATCAATTTCGGAAAGTGAGGAAAAGGAATGGCATGGAATTGGCCCGAGGCACAGTGTTTGGGTCACCTTCATCATCCGACATCGGCTCTACTTCACCTGGGGTGCACACTTCCTTGATTTTCTTAGATTGAGGGCAATTTGATGTATTTTGAGGAAGACGTCCTAGTGATTTTTATCACTCTTTGATATTATTTTCCACCACACCTTGTTGTTGTGCCACGGGGACATGCTAGTGAAGGATGTCATAACCTCCTAGCCCCACCATGTGCTACTTTATGGCTATTTGTCATTTTTTATGTGGTGAGCCCCCTCATTGGGAAATTCTAGTGGTGCGCCACCATTTTATTATCGAGTTGATCCCTGTATGATGTATCCGACTAATCTTAGTCGCTGATTAGATTTTTTTTATCTTTTGTCATGACCCTTGATCTTTTGTATCTAGGTTTGATGTACTTGAGAGGTCTATATATTGAGAGGATCTCTCATTTGTAAAGGGACATTTGGTTCTAAGAATATTGAATACAAGAAAAATTTTGCAGAAAAATCTTGGAAGCTTGTGAATGTAGTTGGATGTGATTGTTACGCCTCTTGCTTAGACATTTCAGTAGATCTTGCATGCAAACAAATATTTTTCTGTGGTAGTCATATTGATCTTTTGGTCGATAATGAATTGGTTGGAGGAGATTGATAAGGCTTCTTGCATTATCTTCCAAGCAAATCGTTTCATCTTCAGGGAGTTTTCAATTGTTAGTTTGTGCATTGGGTTTCTTTTTGTAGATGACGTACGTATCTTATTTTTTCATCCGTGAACAAATATCATTTGTAGTTTGATTTTGTAGGTGGAGAAGAGGGGGCGCACTACTTCAATTGGGTGTTTTCTCTTTGTTCCTTGTTGGATTTAGGTTGAAATTCTAACTAAGTGGAAGGATCATCGACATCCAAGGTGATCGCAAGTAATTTCAGGTACGATCTGCAAGGTTAATATTGTATTTTATTATTTTCATCCAATTGTCAATTAAACCCATGTCTTTCAAACCCTAGTTTTGTCGATCTGATAGACCCAGTGAGTTTTTTATGACGACCATCAAAACCCACTTGGAGATTGTTGAATAAACCTTAGATCTCGAAATTCATTTAAATCAGACTCCATTTTCCCCGTCATATAGCAATACTCTCTCTAGGTGGGGGTGCCCCTTTTGGGTGGGTGGCCAAATCTTCAGATCTATCAATTGGGTATGCTTGAACCCACTTGATTTTCACATATCTATCCTTCAAGTGCCCCGATATAGTCATTCATTGTCCTGATCTACTCTTTTGGGTCCACTTTATCCACTTTTCCTAAACCCTAGGTGGGTCCCATATGGCTTTTTTTATGTATGGATAGATCTCTCTAGATCTACATTCCTAAACTATTTGTGGTATATTTCCTACAAATTTAGGTCATTTTCCCTATTTGCTAAGCCTCCTGAACTTTTCCCTAGCCAATATACCACATCCTTTCCATAGATCTATATTCCCTCACTCACTATGTCTCATCTTTCATTCGTTGCATACCCATAGGAGTGTCTTGAGTAGGTTCACTAGCCATCTTGGGCTAGTAGGGTCTCCACCTTGATCATTTTCCGAAGTGGTCCAAAGCGACGAGAGTCAGTCCGGTGTGACAACTATCCTTCTTCCTTAGTGAACGAATCCCTTGCGGTGTCACCAATGAAGTACTACTCTAGTGTCTGCGAGTAGTACTTCACTCTTATCTTCATAATCATTGCACCCATATTAAGTTAAGTGAATGATTTCCACATTGCTTAATTCTGCATTCACTTGTTTTTCTCTTGCATCATACTTCCCCAACGACATATCTTTCGGTGAGTTCATTTAGTATCTCACCTGGCGACTCCACAATGCGACTCCTCTGAGGAGCGATCCCAGACCCATCCTTATGATCTCAAAAGTCGATCTAATTTAGTTGAAGAAATCCCCATTACTTATAAAAGGAACCTAGGTTGTCGAGATGCAAAAGCACAACCCACAACTTTCTTCTGGAACATTGCTAATTCCACTGGGTCTCGTAATCATCTTCCAAGCTCCACTTCTACTAGTCTGAATTCTGCACCATTAAATCCCAATCCTTTATCTTATCAAGTCTCTTCCATTGTTCCAGTTTCCCAACCTATTCGAATTGCTCACACAACCAGGAATACAAACATAAACTAGCCATGAACCTTTGGCAATAAGGCTAAGGGATCGCCTTTTGACCTTTCCCAAATAGTTGGATCACCCCATGATATGCGAGACAAATATTTTGAGAGCATTCCTAAATTCTCTAGAAATTGAGCAATCACCATTTAAGACCATATAGATGTCGTGTGGTCACACATGGAAGCTTATGGTGTTGAGGAGGAGGATGTGTACATGAGGGGCCTTTTGTTTTCGTTAAAAGGTGAAGCCTGTCGATGGTTTGATAGGTTGCCTACTTCATCTGTAGGGGGTTATGACGCTTTTGTTACCATCCTAAAGGGTCAATGGTTAACAAAGCTGGATGGCATATTCCTTCCGAACCAACTTTCTGAAATCACAAAGAAGGAAAATGAAACTGTCCAAGAATTTAACCTTAGGTTTGGCAAAACTGTGGCAAGTGTACCTGACACTATCAGACCTAAAGACCAAGCACTCCTGAGTCATTACCTAAAGGCATTTGATGGATGGCTTGGTTGCCACTTAAAAGAGAAGAACCCAGCTGATCTAGAGATTTCCCAAGACAATGCAAGGAAAGTCAAAGCAAACGTTGTGTCTATGGGCAAGCAAAACTTCTTTGACTCCTATGGCCCAAAATCATTTAAGACAGAGTCACGAGCTAAGAAAATTAAAGAGCCATCTAAAGAACCGGTTGATATGTTGGAAAACATGTAAGAGATGGTAAAAAATATGGCTTTGATCACAAGGGACCTAGCTAGGGGTAGGGAGTCCGATAGGTATAGGAACCAATATGGATCTAAACCCTATTGGAACCCTCCAAAGAGACCCATGAATGATGACTTGAGAAAGAATCTTGTGAATCAAGCACCACCTGATCCCAACGTAGTTAATTGGACTAGAGAACAAGGGTAGGAGGATCTTGATTACTATCCTCACAAAGAGAATGAAGAAGAATATTCACCAAAGAAGATTAACTTCACTAATGATTTTCATGAAACCTTTGGTAGAGTTCTATTTGATATGGAGGATAATTGTCAGGATGATCGCATCGGTACATGCCACATCAACCCTTTAAAGCAAAAAAATTGAGATCAATAGACCCATGGTCCAAATCTATAAGAGGGAGAAAGGTAGGGAAAGGTCTTTGCCTTTTCTTGATCGAAAGTTGGAAGAAAAGAAGGATGAAGTGAAAGAGTTGGATCAAATTCATGCTAAATATGATTTGAATATTAACATTGAAAAGGAATTGGACAAGTTCACGCAAAATATTCCCCTGACCAAGTTAATAAAGATTCCATCCGTAAAGAATCAAGGGAGTGAATTCTTTGATGGCATTCCCATAGTAGACCAAAATGATAGTGTTGTAGAACCTTTTCCCAGTCCACCTTTGAATGTTGCACTTAGGGAGGAAGAGGATCCTCCAATTGAGATTAGGGAAGTGCTATATGAGAGAAAGAATGGAGGACATGAGCCTTTCTATCTCACTCTTCACATCGGTGAGCTCCTAATACACAATTGTATGATTGACTCTAGAGACCATGGGGTTGCAAATCACCAAACCTTATAAGAATGTCAGTGGAATGGATTCAAGGCCTGTCATGTTTTCGGACCGATCAAGAATCTTAAAGCAGACTTGTTTGCTGGTTCAGACATATCTACTCTCAAGGATGTTGTAGTAGTTGATTTGCCCCTAGTTTATGGGATGCTTCTTAGTTAAAGATGGTCAGCGGGATTAGGTGGCCAATTATAGATGGACTTATCATATGCCACTATTCCTAATTCTGATAGAGCAATGGTAAGGATTTACCACGAGCCTTTCTATGATGGACATTTAGAGCAGTATGAAGATGGGGTCAAGAATTCATATGGCCAGGGTGAGTTGTTTCCTGACGGTGTGTTCATGGTTATGGAAGGATGATAGTTCACAAGGAAGTGAAGGTGACACAGATAGTATTTGGAGATCTTTTTGGGAACCTGATTCATCAGAAGAAGAAAGAGATCTCCAAAATTCTATTCGAAGGTATGATCATGAATTGATGATCTCTGAAGTCTTTCATGAAAAAACTCACGATTTGACAATTGTTGGTAGTATAGGAGGCTTTGATGTCTCTAGTCGCCTCCATGATCCCACTCTAGGGTTTAGAGGCATTGATCCGAATATGACTATTCCACATGAAGAGAAAGAACGTGGATTGGAGGTTGTAAGCGAAGAAACACTAGTAGAAGACCTTATACCCCTTCCTGAACAAAGAAGTTGTAGAACGTTAAGGGAGTACACTATTAACATAGAGGCCAATTAGGATAGGACAAAACAAGGCCTTCCACCAATTTATTGGTGGAAAAGAAATATTGTGCCCAACGATAGAGAGATTATTCATCTTGATGACCCACCTCCACCCCTTTCAAAGCCTACCACTGACCAACAAACTTCGAATGATTTTCCCATAATGAGTAACTTTCCTAACTTCCCTACTTTCCTCTTACCATGAGAGAATCCCCATTTTGAAGAAGGCACCCATTCCAACATACTATCATTTTCAGTGCCTGTCCCTTCAAGAGAAAAATCTAGTACTTATCACGAGGAAATTTCTTCCACCTGTCCCATTCACACATCGTTAGAGAACACCTTTGGAGATTTGTTGAATGCAAATGATGCACAAAGTAATATCATACGCTCGCAATATGAAAAGGGAAGTATTGAGTGCATAGAGAGAAATGGATACTCTCTGATTCTAGTGGAGAGTATTCCCGTACTTCCTGAGGAAGATTTTGCTAAAAATGATACTGTTCATCGCATACTCAACCAGAGCATAGAGCATCCTTATCCATGAGGGAATGTTGATGTGCCTTTAGATATTATACGAGATATTTAGGTTATACCTTCCACGGTAAATCAAAGGTAGTTAGACCATGGTGATAGAGTTGTCTTGAGGAATGCGGATTAGTTTCACATTTCTAGAGAGTATGTTGACTTATGGGTTGGCCCATTCATAGTGGAACATGTAGTTGGAAAGTTTTACTTTTTGTCCTTTGCGAATGGATATCGGTCTTGCATCCCTGTTCATGAAACTAGTCTACGAGACTAAATTCCAGATCTGACTTACCAAGACCTACCTTTCCTGTTTAGCTTAGAGTAGGAACTTGAATAAGCTCTTTTGAGCAAGTAAGATTGAGTCTTTAGTGTTGTCCTAGGAAATAAAAAATAAAACACAGTGTAGAGAATAGTGAGATATCCTAGGGCGCTAGAGGGAATCTTGGGGTGTAGCCAGTCGATTGTACCATAGTACTATGGTGCCATACCCATCCGTGCAATCATTTGGCTTCAATTTTTGGTCCCTTGTGAGATATTGACAGTTTTATGTTCCAAAGGCAACATTGTGATGATGAAAAATGGCTAATGAGTAAATCAATTTGGGCAAGTGAGACAAAGGAATGGCATGGAATTAGTCTGAGGTAGAGCATTTGGGTCACTTTCATCATCTGACATCAACTCCAGTTCACCTCGGGTCCACACTTCCTTGATTTTCTCAGATTGAAGACGTTTTGATGTGTTTTGAGGGAGACGACTTAGTGATTTTGATCACTCTTTGATATTATTTACCACCGCACCTTGTGGTTGTGCCATGGGGACATGCTAGTGAAGGATGTTATAACCTTCTAGCCTCACCATGTGCTACTTTATGGCTATTTCTCATTTTTATGTGGTGCATCCCCTCATTGGGCAATTCTAGTGGTGCACCCCCGTTTTATTATTGAGTTGATCCGTGTATGATGTATCCGACTAATCTTAGTTGTCGATTAGATTGTTTTTATATTTTGATCATGACCTTTGATCTTTTGGATCTAGGTTTTATGTACTTTAGAGATCTATATATTGAGAGGCTCTCTCATTTGTAAAGGGACTTTTGGCTCTAAGAATACTGAATACACAAAAACTTTTGTAGAAAGTTCTTGGAAGCTTGTGAATGCATTTGGATGTGATTATTACGCCTCTTGCATAGACATTTCAATGGATCTTGCATGCAAACAAAATATTTTTCTGTGGTAGCTGTATTGATCTTTTGCACGGTAGTGAATTGGTTGGAGGAGATTGCTAAGGCACCTTACATCGTCTTCCAAGCAAATCATTTCATCTTCAAGGAGTTTTCAATTATTACTTTGTGCATTGGATTTCTTTCTGTAGACGACGTACGTAGCTTATTTTTTTCATCTGTGAACAAATCTTTTTGTAGTTTGATTTTGCAAGTGGAGAAGAGGGGGCACACTACCTCAATTAGGCAATTTTCCTTTGTTTCTTGTCGGACCTAGCTCAAAATTGTAACTAAGTGGAAGGATCATCGACATCCAAGGTGACCACAAGTATTTTCAGGTACGATCTGCAAGGTTAGTATCGTTTTTCATTAATTTTCATCCAATTGTCAATCAAACCCTAGTTTTGTGGATATAATAGATACATTGAATTTTTTATGATGCCTATCAAAACCCACTTGGAGATTGTTGAATAAACCCTAGATCTGAATTTCATTTAAATCAAACTCCATTTGCTCCGGGATCTAGCACTAGTCTCTTTAGGTGGGGGCGCCCCTTTTGGGTGGGTGGCCAAACCTTCAGATCTATCAGTTGGGTATGCTTGAACCCACTTGATTTTCACAAATCTATCATTCAAGTGCGCTAATCTAGTTATTCCTTGTCCCAATCTAATCTTTTGGGTCCACTTTTTCCTAAACCCTACGTGGGTTCCATTTAGGTTTTCTTATATATGCCTAATCTCTCTAGATCTACATTCCTAAACTATTTGTGGTGTGTTTGTGCCAGAAATTGTTTCCAAGGCTATGAAGAAACAAGTCAACACAATCTCAAATATCTAAACAAGCAAACTAGGTTTTAGGGTTTCTGAAAGGTTTTGTGGTTGTAAAGTCTAGTGGCTGAAGGGAATACATTCATGAGTCAAGCAGGAACTAAATCATAGATAAATAAGAGCAAAGATGCATAATATAATCAACAAATACCAATTAGAGTATAATCTTAAAGTTCATTCATAACTGACAAGCATTACAAGTAAAGAAACCATAAACCAACAATGAATATATCAGTCAAGTAGCTAAACAAGCCAAAAAATGAAGCTAAAACATAAACTGAAGGGTGATCAAGATCATATATTTCATAGTTTTGTTCCACAAATAAACATGAGAGTTATGTACTTAACTCATCAACAAGTCTGACACCTCCTTAGCCAGCCAAAAAAGTAGAACCCCTCTTCTGTCCCTTTGTCCCTCTTTTATAATTACAAAGAAGTAGTTCTATATTCCCTTCATTAGGTCGAAATTGAAACTACCCAGTAGTTACATTAACTAACTTTCAACTAATTGACTAAAAATAGTAAATCGGATTCTTGGCAAATATGGCGAATTTCTGGAAAATAGGTGTCAAAGAAGCTTCCATATCTCTCAATTCGTGACACCTGTGTCAAAACCGAGAGAGGTTTTTGTGAATGGGTCCGTGATGGACAAAAACCTCTTTTGGTTTTTAAAAATTCATCTCCAATTGATCAGAATCTGCGCCGCAAGATGAACACTATAACAGGAAAATATTAAATATTAAAAATCCTGAAAAATATGCTGCAAAGATTAAATTGGATATTTCAAACCTTGACAGTTGTTGCAAAACTGAGAGAAGTTTTTGTAGATGGGTATCTTATGAACAAAAACCTCTTTTGGTTTTCAAAAATTCCTCTCCATCAGCTCGTGGTATGCATTTGACTTCAATAACCCAAAACAGGAAAAACTGAGCAGAAAACTCAATAATTTGTTGCATTTCAATATCATTGGTTAATTCTGCTTCAAGCATCTCAACAGCACCTCTGCAAACATGAAAAAACTTTGCGCATATCCCCTGATGTAGCAGCAACTTTCCTTGCACAAAGCTCCAATGCCTCTGGTAGAAATACTTGGCATGGTAGACTCATTAGCCTTTGCTGGAGTATCTTCATTTGCTCAATGCTCTTCCTATGTAGATCAGCACAGGAAGCTACAGCTAATGCTGGATCTTCATTTGAGTTTCTTGTAAGTGATTCATTAGCAATTTTGTTGAAATAGTAAATTCTAGAGATTGTGGCTGATTATTACTAATAGCACAAGGATTTTGCTTGCAGTCTGTCCCTGCACTTGAAAGTGACCAATCAAAGGAATTTACAGTGGATTTTGCTGGAGCTTCACATTCTTCCCAGTTGGGCACACCAATCAAATCAACTGCTACTCGAGAATCTTCTTTACTTATGTCCCTTCCACCAACCAAAGGACTTCCATCCTGGAGTAATAAAGAACACTGAGAACATGAATATTGCTGTTTATAACCAGCATGTAAGCAAGGATGATTGAGATGTAATTGATCACTAGAGAACTTCTCACTGCCAATTCTTGAACTTTTTCCCAGTAGAAGTACAATTTACTTTTCAAAGGCATCATTTAGGCCATAAATTGTAAGAGAATATGCATTTAGATAGCGTTCCATTTTGAATGAGGTTTTATTGGTAAACTTTGATCATGATGTTGTTTGTGAACTAAATAATCCATATAATCCTTTAGAACCCTTCAGAACCTAAAGAAACAAAAAATAATAAAAATTTAAAGGTAAAACTTCGAAAATTTCACTTAAAACCAAAATTTTTCTAAAGTAGGTAAAAGAGCAGACTTAAGCAAATGAGCAAACTTAAAATAAAAATGACAATCAAAATATAAAATTGAAGAAAACAAGTTCATGACTTAACATGGTGCATTTCTTACAAAGTTGAGTCATTTTCTCTATTTGCTAAGCCTCCTCGACTCTGCCCTAACCACTATACCACATCCTTTCCATAGATCTAGATTCCCTCACTCATTATCTCTCCTCTTTCATTCGCTGCATACCCCTAGGAGTGTGTTAAGTAGGTCCATTAGCCATCTTGGGCTAGTAGGGTCTCCCCCTTTATCATTTTCCAAAGTGATCTAAAGTGAAAAGAGCTCGTCCAGCGTGACACCTACCCTTCTTCCGTAGTGGACGAGGCCCTTGCGATGTTACCCGTTAGACACCTCACATCTACCATCTCGAATGGGATACCCATAGTGGGTAGCTACACTTTGTGTGATAACACGACCCTATCACCTGCCACCCTACGCGGCACGAAGACAAGGCCAAAGTCAAAGAGGAACCTAGAGCGACCACTCTGCAACCGAGTACCAATGCCAACGATCAAGTAGCTTCTTTTCGTTAAATGCTTTTTTTGTTTGTTTTAGGGATGCCAAATGTTTTCTCTTATGTAGTTGATGGACTTGCGATAGCCTTTGAGCTCGTGATTTTGTTTTTTCACAAACAATACTATGACTGATAACACCAATCCGATGAAGGGTTGTTTTCTCCTCTGGATAGGCCCAACTAACTCTGTAGGGAGTTGCTTTCTCGATATGGGAGTTTCTCTACCGCAATACTTTTGTATACTTTTTTTGTATTTTAATATGATTTCTAACTTACAAAAGTGACAGCTAATACATGGATAACTCTTAGTTGATGCATGGATAAGGAGCTTCATGCCAAACAATTTTAAAATAAACAATTATATATATATATATATATATATATAACTTGTAGTTGATGCATGGATAAGTGGTAGCTACTGCATGGATAACTCTCCTGCCAAACAAGAAGTAACATATAACTTATTACTTGTGACACTTAACTTGTGGTCTATTGGCGTTCACCGACCATAAGTTAGGTGGATATGCTAGTTTTATGTTTATATTAACTATAACGATGCGGTATAAATAATGGATAAAGAATAAACAAATATTATTTTTAAATAAAATTATATATTTTAGCCTTTGTTTAACACCCAACCTATCTTCTCAAAACTGAGTGACTGGATGCGTCTATCAACGTTCACCAATCACTTTACATGTGGTTGTGCTTGTTCATATTTTCGTTTCATTACAAATTTCAAATGCAAAGCCTCATTTCTTCACAAATCTAATCATTGTTATTAAAAATACAAATTTTATTACGTCATATCCTAGCTTCACATTAATACTCTCTTGCTTACTTCCCTACAACATTCTCCATACATCGTATCTTAGTTTAATATTAAAGCTCTCTCACTCTGTTCCTTGTAACATTTGACACACATTTTTCATGACATAAATCAACTATATATTAATTAAGAGGATCAAATCCATTGAAGTGCAAACCTTTCTTCATCTTTTACACTTCATAATTTGATCCCTCTCAACACAATACCAAAGGCATACCATATCAAATGTATTGACTACAAACAACAAAGAAAAATATCAACAAGATTCCCTTGACCAATGTTACCTCCAAATGTATGGAGCGTCGAGTATTACAATATCTTTTAAACTGGGTTGTAGAAATTAAGATAGATCTATTTTGTAATTGTATTTTTGTTTTCTGACTTTAATATAACAGGATCAAATCCCTTTAAGTGCAAACATTTCTTCAACTTTTACACTTCATGAGTTGATCCCTCTAAGCACAATAAAAAATACATACCATATCAAATTCAATAACTAGAAACAACAAAGAAAAATATTGATGAGATTCCCTTAACCAATTATACCTTTACAATCTCTTTAAAACTGGGTTGTAGAAATTAAGATAGATCTATTTTGTAATTGTATTTATGTTTGCTGACTTTAATACCGATGTTTTTTATTTAATTGTGAACCTATAAAAATGTATCTTGATGCAATAACACAACTTTATCCCTGGAAAATTTTGGTATATCAGTATACATGATTGAAGCAAAACAACTCATATAAGGTAACTTATACAGTTTTTTACAAAACAACTAACTAGAACACATGAGCTTCCTTCACAGAAAGCTAAGTTCAATCCCCCAAAGCCCATGATGTCATCTTAATGTGGCCAATTACGTGTTTATAACTTATATCAGTGTAACAGTGTCAAAGCCCATGATGTCATCTTAATGTGGCCAATTATGTGTTTATAACTTATATCAGTGTTAACAGTGTTAAATGAGTAAGATGGTTTGTTCCACATGCTTATTACCTTAAAAATATCAATGTTTAATATCCAGAGGTAAACAAGTGAGCTTTCTTCATAGAAAGCTAAGTTCAATCCTCCAAAGCCCATGACGTCACCTTAAGGTGGCCAATTATGTGTATATAACTTATATCAGTGTAACAGTGTTAAAATGAGGTAAGGTGGTTTGTTCCACATGCTTATTTCCATTAAAAAAATCAATGTTTAATATCATGTCTTGTAGACAAGGGATAAATAATTGGAGAAAATAAAGTTTATAACACCCCATCGCCTTGTTGGGTTACGAATAATTCAGTGCTGATATCGAGAAACAAATCAAACAATCAGTCTGCAAGTACACCTCTTGAATACACAATCATGGTCCAAGGATAAAATCTAGTCTAAGCATGCAATGAATTTGAAATTACTTCTGCAATAGTGATAATAACAGGAAAGAGTATGCATGGTGCTTCTGTTTTATTTTAAATTTTGGCAATGATCTACAACCTTTGAGGTGTGATAGCACCCTCCCTCACTTCAGTGTTAATCAAGTTTGTTACACTTGGACTCTGCAAGGCAGCACTTGAAAGTGACTGAACAACTTGGAAAAATCACTCAATCCCAGACCGGGAATAACTCAGACAAATAACCTGGCATAACAAGAAATAACTCAGATGAATACCTTAGAAAGACAGAAATAACTCAGCAAAAAACTCGACAGTCAATAGAGTCGTGGTCAAATTTGGCACGTCCGTCGACTAGTCACTAAACACAACAGTAGTCGTGAGACTGGCAAGTCAATCAAGTTGATTCAGAAAGTATGATAATCATAACCTTTGATACTGACATTGCTTAGAGGTGACTGCCCTTTGGGTGGGTGTCCTCTTTGTTGTGAATGTTGTTCTTCAGATGCTTTCTTAATTGCAAGCGTACCAAAAGTAAAAAATGTTATACTCCTTTCTTAGGATTAATTTTCACACATCTCTATGGCCATTGGCCTTTAAGAAAACTCTACCCTTGTAGAAAGCAAACGGAGGTAACTTCTGAAACAAGTACAATGTTTTCAATTTTTATACAGATGGCTTGTCATAAACTTCCAAAATCAAAATGTAGTTTGCTAGAATCATCCACACCTAAGTCATTAGTTCTTTAAAAATGAATGCCGTAACATTGCTATGAATATTCCACTTTTGCGAACTAAGAAGGTTGCATGTAATATAGTGATGGGCTCTAGACAATCTAGGTAAGCTTTTAGCTTAGCTCCAATATATCTTCCATATCAAATTTCCCAATGGACATTATTACCCCGAAAAGCATTTGGTTTGACACAGAAAGCTTTATTCTTACAAACACACAAGCTGCATATGCTTCTGATGTTAACAGTAAATGGACTTCTTCAAGAAGCCACATCAAATATTACCTCGTTGCCAGCATCCAAAATGTCAAAAAAAATGATGGTGATATCAAGAACCAGCTCAAGAATGCCATAGCTGTAGCAGTTTCATATTTTGCACAATGATTCTGTGCACATTCTCTTAAATCGTTTCCAATGAGAACAGTAATACCAGCCGATGCACAGGCAGCAGCAAAAGTCAATGTTGCAGTAACCTGCAATAGTAAATTTTCAGATGAATTATTGGTCAAAGAATTACTAATATTGATGAAAAAAAGTGATAATCGCATAATGGATCCACTGCCTTGTTCAGTAAATTTCTCCTTACCCCATCACCTACAACAAAAAGACTGACAACAAGAGAATTCCGTAGACTGCGCTTTACAAGCAATGCGTATCCATCAATTACTGCCAGTGATAAGCTCCACAAGCATTGCAAAACTGTTGCCGCCACAAGATAACTGTAAAAGATGGGAACAAAAACCAGTGATGCAGTGAACTAAACCCCAAAGTCATATATATATAAACTTGAAAGCACAAAATTAATAGAAGACCTAACTAATAGGCACAAAAACAAGTGATGGGGTGGACTAAACCCCAAAAGCATATTACTTCTAAAAGCACGAAGTTGATAGAAAGCATAACTTACAGGTCATGTCAAACATCACATATCGAAATCCAACAAAAAGTTTCAAGGAGTCATATGACGCATTTCTCCCAGTCTAAGAATCATGCCACTCACCACTTTGAAATGTATCCCACTTCAGTCCAAAACAAATGGTCATTTACATCCAGATATCTGCTAACACCCTGCCTTTCTGTTAAAATTCTTTTATAAGAATAGGTGCTCTTAATTTATTTGCAATTCTTGGGCACATGGGTGTGTATCATGTATATGAAATAATCCAGTAAAGCAATATCCTAGACAATGCACCATCATTGCACCAAGAAAAACGAGTTGCATTCTACAGCCCAGTATGGATGAGATGTGTTCAGTCCATGCATGTGTAATGCTTATAACTGAAACAAGAAGTTGAGGTTCCCAATATAAAAAAGAAAGACCAACCATTAATTACCATAATGTAAAAAAGATATTGTCCTGAAAGGATAAGACTGAAGTCTTTTTGGTAGATGTCCAAGGGTGGGAAAGCTAGATCATGTATATTTTGATTTCTATTTTGAAATATCAAATTTAAAGATATTTTTCTTAGAAAAAAATGTAGAAAAAGATAAATAATAATAGAATTATACAGCATAGATCCTTCTTAACCCCAGATCTTTTAAGCACTGAAGTTTGCATGTTGGTTTGTTTATTGTCCCTCTCAATGCTTAATAGATCTGGGTTAAAATGTTCTTTCTATGCTTAATTGAATAGTCAATCCCATTAGGAACAATCCTGGATAGCGTTTCCTTACAGATAAATCATCTCAAGCATCGATTATCGAGAGGAATTACAGATGAGACTTTAATGTGGAGGTTGCACCAATATTAGTTTATGGTCATTGATTCAAAGGCCAGAACTATGGCTCTGACGATGGAAATCTATATAGTCATCAATAAGCTAAAGACTGAGTATAAAGTTAAACTTGCACACTTGGAAATTTAAATATTCAGTGTAGGTGCCTTTATGCTGAATTACTGTAGCTCAAGTATGATGAGAAGTATCACCCAGTTAAAAGACACCAAATTCCCAAATTATAAAAATGATTACAAAATTTATTGTTTGGGACTGAAGTTGCATTTAAAAGAAGTGCAGTAGGGAAAATGTGTTTTATATGGGAAAAATGGCAGTTACTTCCCTATATATAGTAGTTTGTACATTCTTATATGATAGGTCAACCCAATCATCTCAAGCATGGCCTTCATTTATTGTAGGTCAGTTGTGCATTTAATGTAGGCTGGTGTGTCTATAAATGCATGGTGTCAGTGTCCATTAAATGTAGGCCAGCTGTCTAAAGTAGGTTGTACTTATTAAATATTTGTTCTTTTCTCTGGATTTAAGCTGTCCTTTGGAAGATTCAAGATGTATTTTACTATTTTATTACTTCAATTGTTTCTTGTTGGGGCATAACAACTCTCCCATCCACACCTTAGGAGACTCAGTGTTTCAGTTGAGTCTTGAATTGCAAATCATTTACTCCCAACTGCATTCTTCAATCAGTTTGTTGGACCATGCTATTAAGTAATCCTTTAACTCTATGTACTGTAGTTTCCTAGTTCTCTGGTCTGGTATTCTTACTAGATTATGTCCTCCGTGTTCTATTTCTTCACATAGCTTGGTCTATTACTAGACCATGTATTTATTGTATCTAAATAAAACTTGCTTTAAGTTTACATGAAAGAGTAAATGCATCTTTTGAGTAAAACTTCCTTTAAACTCAGTAAATAGGCAATATGTACAAACTTTAATACAAAAAGGCAGGCTGTCCATGCTAGCTCCACAAGCAAGACCAAACTAAATAGACATGGGCTGACTGATGTCTGAACACCCACTATCATATAGTCTGAAACAAGTAAGGATTGCACAAGAAAGGCTCACTACACAGCACCTAAGAGCTACAACTCTAAACTATTCATCATACAACGAGAAACAATAGCGTACCAGGAGGTCGTGCTTCATCCAGTTTGCCTTTTTTGCCTTTGTGCTTCTTGACCTCTGCCCATTGCTCATCTGCAAGGGCATCAGGAACCTCAATAATCATCAACTGTCAACAATATTTGATTGAATTAACACAGGAAGTGTCCCCCTGATCAGAGAAATCCAGCTCATATCGCTTTTTACTGGATCCAAGGGCAGGGGTCGGGCATTGTTGGAGCACATGAGGGCACAGTAGAGGACTTTGAAACTCTAGAGGGAACAACAAAGTGCTGCAAAGTACCAGATGGAGCAGCAGCAGAGGCTCAAAAGTGGCAGATGTCGGCACAGCTGAGGTCCTGGCAGGGGAAGAGGGCTTTGCCCTGCTGCACATGCTTTCCAAATTCTTCCACCAAGGAGCCCTATTTCTGCTTACAGACTATTTAGGACCCTTTGCCTTATGGTACAAAGACACTAAATTCACAAGCTCAAAGCAAACCCTGCAATGGAAAGATATGTTCTCATAATTCTCAACCTAGGTCCAACTGTGCTCACCATACCTCAAGATTAATTGATCTCACAGCCTCCTGCCCTGCTCTACATAGGCCCAGATCTACATAGATGCACAAGCTGGCAAATGAGGTAGAAGATTTACCTACTGTAGCTTCGCTGAGACAAATTAGACTCCCAAGCCATCACCAATGGTTGCCAAGGTCTAGGGTGTCCAGAATTCCAGTGGAAGGTTCAAACACCAAACCCAAAGCAGCACCATGGTTTAGACTTCGAAAATAGAGTTAAAGTTCAGGTGCCATGGTTTCATAAAGAGGCCTGCACTCCCCATAAACAATAGGCCATGCATCATCACTTCAAGCCAGTCGTCATAGTTGTCAATCTGTGAAGATTGTAGCTTGGACAGGAACTTCCGCACACGTTTAGTGTCAAACGTGCCAGAAGTAGTTCGAGTCAAATCTATTTTGTAATTCAATTTCGTAATAAAGTGAAAGTCTTATATTTAGCTGTTGAGTCTAATAAATGTATTCTTATACATTAGTGATTTAAACTAACATCAACCCCAAATCTCACTAAGAGATTAGGGTTTTGGTAGATTAGGGTTTCACCTCATGTATAAAGGTAGGTCAAGATAGAGGCTTAAGACACATTTCATTATTCACTCAAAGACAAGTTTTCTCAAGAGGTGATTTATTTCATCAGTCAAACAGAGATTGCCAGAGAGGAACGAAAGTCAGCAATCAGACAGAGATCAACAGTAAGGTCTGTACAATCATACGGACAGACCGTACACCAAGCAGTTTTCTTGGTTTTGGCAGGCAGATTTTTCTTCAATAAGTGTGCAGATCTGTTTTATTTGGGTGTACCATACAACTGTTAGTTTGATAGCTGTGCAGGTTTCCTTGTGAGCTTTGAATTGTTAATGAAAAGCTGATTTGAAAGACTAATTATGTGTGTATTGTGTTTATGCTTCCACTGTTTATTTCCCAGCTATATGTGTGATTACTGCTATGTGAAGAATTTAATTTCTGCAATTAAATAACTGCTTTGTTTAGTTGAGAACACGAGTGTAGTAGTCTCCTAGGGTTTGTAAAATTCACGAAAAATCAAGGGTGAATAAACCCTTGGCAGCAGGGCAAATGACCAAACCTTTCATGAGAAATGATCCCCAGGATTCCTCAATTCAAATTTTCAGTTGTTTCAATACAGGACAAAAAGCGTTAAATCAGTAGATCACCTCATGGGCCTCAAGATACTCGACCTCTTGTTCAACCCAATCCACTGAAAGCATAACAGGTCACCTTATCCAGACATAATGCAGAGGAAGAGTGCATCGAAGTCCTGGTGACAAAAGCAAAACTAGCATTGAGTACGGTATGCTTTAAGGAGAGTACAGGCTTCTGTTGTTCACTTGATGCAGACATCAGCTCCCCAGCAGGAGAGGGCACAACCTTGGGTTGCTGCTTAGGAGCAACCACCAAGCCTGACCATCTGGAGTGGCAGCAAAAGACCCTAGAGGAGATGGTAGCGCCTTCCCATCTGAGCTTTGCAGCAAGCTGTGACCCACCACACAAAAACAAAGGAGGTATGACCCGGAGCAGAAGGGGGGCGAACTTAGCCTGCTTGATCCTTATTGAGATTGGCAAGAGACCCAAGTATGGCAGCAGGAGGGGAGGCAGCAAAGCTCTCCTTCCTCCCATTGGTTTGCAACATGCAAGGGGTACAGGGTTGAAATCAGCTGGTGACAACCCTAGCCCAGCTGCAGCCTTTCAATTTGATCCTGATGAGTTGATCTCATTGGTAAATATATTTTGATACATGGCGGCAACTGTATCTTGTAAGCCACCTCATTTACATTGTCTAGAATAGTGGCTGGTCATAAATATCCAGGAGACAGTTCTGTTGAGTCGTAGACCTTGTGGACAAGAAGTTGTTAGAATTGACTCTTATACATATCTCCAAGCAGGAACAAAAGGCAATTTATGGGGCAAGGCCTGGAATTCTAACCTATGGCCATATTTTACAGCATTCTTCTGGCTAAATGGGAAAGAGAAAATTCCTAGTTGAGATGATCTCCCAATACATGGCATTCAGGGACCGTGCCAATACGGAGTCTGTAATAGGAAAACAAGTGAACACTGAACACCTGTTCATGCACTATGAGACTGCAAGGAATTTATGGGAAACAGATAAACAGAACGAGAAGATCAGGGGATCATTCAAAAGACCTGCAGAACCTTCTGAGAGATTGACCCAAAGCAGCCTGACTACAAATCAGCTGCGTCAGATAATCCAAGGAATGGTGGTTTAGAAAATATGCCTAGAAGGAAACCAGAGAATATTCTGAAATGAGAAGAGCTGATGTCAGGTACAGGGGAAAATTGACAAGAATGTAGCAGAAAACTTCAAATCAAAATCTTGAAGGGAATAAAACCTGGTGTCAGAATTAGAAGAGGAAAAAAATACTAGCTTGGGAAGTAAATCCTGGAAACCAGAAAATAAGAGAATTATAGAGCTCTGGGAGAGAGAAGTCCATCACTATTTGGAAAAAAACCATCTGAGAGCTTATATGAATTAAACTTTGAAGGCACCTCCTGGGGTGACCAAGGAAGAGGAGGGGCAAAAGGAGTTCTAAGGAACTTTCAAGTTCGGATATAGCTTGCTTTGCCCAGATAATGGGAGAAAATACAAATAATACAACAGCGATCCTGGTAGTCAAGCAAATTTGCACTGAATTAGCACAAAAAGAAGGTCGAGCAAATTTTTTAGGGTCCTACCCTAACCCCCTAAGTGGTGACTTAATGTAAGGGGTAGTGACTTAATGTAAAATGGCCCTCGTTACTGAATAAAGGCCCCTAAGCAGTGACTCTCATTAATAGTGCTAAGCATGACCACAAGTAGTTAGGGATTTGTTTATTGAAGATATACATAGAGTAGTAAGCTATGTAATGTTTTGTCAAGAATTGTTATTGTATTTGGAGATTTGCTCTTGGAGGTTGCCCCCTTGAAGAGGCAAGCAAACATAGCTCTTTAATTTGAATATCTTTCATACAAGAAATCTTTTTCTAGTTCTATATATTCTCTCGTGTTTTTCTAGTGTTTTAATATTCGGCTGAGTCGACCAGTCTGATCAACATGGATACCAAACCGGCCAAGTCTGGCCTCTACTTGGCTGGTTCAGTACCAAACTGGTCAAACTGGTCAGTTCCTGTTACAACTCGACCAAGTTAACTCAGCTACTCGGGGTGCATGCGTGGTGGTTGGGGCCCAACTTTTTTTAATAAATTTTGACTTTTTGACTAACACTAAGAAGTTAGAACCCTAACATGGCCAAGTTGACTTGCAAGAGACCAGGGTGGAGGGGACTAGTTTTGTATGAACCTGAACGTTTTTGTACAAGTGACAGTAAGGTCAATGATATCTAATGGTAATGTTAAATTCTTGAAGTAAAAGAATGAAAATGAAAGATAAGGAGAATGTCACTTTTACTTTCACTTAACATTTTACCATTACCAAAAATTGTTTCAGAATGTTTGAGAGTGATTCTAAGCTCATTGGACTTCATATGCAAAAAGTAGAATTTTAGATCTCATTCAAAATTCAACAGACTTAACAATTTTCAAAATTTTAGGATTGCAACATTTCTACTAGATTCTATCATGTATGAGGATAAGGGATTGGAATTTAATCAAGCACATCAACCTCTCTATGTACCTTGATGTTGGTGGTGCTAATTGTTGAAGTTAATTGAACTCCTCTGTCATGACCCTAATAAAGATGTACCTTTCAGTCAAGCAAAATCACTTATTAAGCATGAGAATCTTTTTCTACCTTATTTTAAGACTTGGATTAGGAAGTTTCAACAAAATTGTAGGGTGTTGACTAATGTCTTTGGAGGATCAACTTCGAGATTTGAGGCAGAGGCAAGGGCTAGAGCCTAGAGGAGTGGGCAACAGGGTGCTATTAATGAATAGGATCCCAATATAGGCGATGATTTTGATGATATGTAGTTATTTGTTGCAACATGAAGTTTTTTGGACTCTACATGCCATTTAAAGCCTCTTTGTTTATGTATTTTGGGTCAAATATGGATTGCACTCGATGTTCTATGAGGAGACAATCGCCCCCCCTTCCCCCCAACCTCTATTTGCATCACACTATCTTCATTGAGCATTTGTGAGCATTTGGAGGTTTTGGAGCTTGTTGGGTAGTCTTCTTGGATTGTTTGTAGTAGATTTGGCATCTGATTGAAGAGGCTACAGCTTAGCTTGAAGGAATTTCTATCCATCTCATTGTTACTTGTGGACATTGAGTTGTTTTCTCGGTTATTTCCTCAACTTTCCATTGACCTAGTCCAACAGTCAACTGTTAGGTATGCTAATAGTCCAAAATGAGTCAAATTTTCCCCTGTGATGAGTTTGATCATGTTGATCTTGTAGCCTTGTAGGCATATCATGTTTTTTAGGCTCTATGGCCATTTAGAGCCTCGTTGATTATGTATTTTCAATTTTGATTTAGATATGTATTGCACTTGGTGCCATTTTAATATATTCACCCTTACATGATATATACATGAGTAGACTTTGCATATTTTCATTTTGTCTCTAATGGTTTGGATCTTAAAATAAAGTTTTCACTTGAAATTTTGAATATTTGATGTATTATTTTAAAAACTAACTCATTGAAATCAAACCAATCCAAGTCATTGCAAAGTCCAAGTCTGAGTTGAGTTGACCCTCAATTGGTTCCAAGTCCGAGTTGATTTGACCCTCAATCGGTTCCAAGTCCAAGTCTGAAAAAAAAGAGAGGGTGCAACTCCTAACCTTTGATGACTTGCTACCTTCCAAATCTCTCCCAAAAATGACGCCTTAGACTTGGAACTAACTCGCCTTTGATCTAGGAAGAGATTGCCACCTACTCCAAGTCATTCCGACAAGCTTCCCCTAATTTAGGAATTTTGATTTTTTCTCCATTTTTTTAATTTTTTTCTATTTTTTATTTTTTTTGCAGATTTTTTACTTAAGTGACAAATTTATCACTTAATACTTGTAGAAAATCTGAGTTTACTGCTTGCTGGTTTAAATGCACATTTAGTGTTTTTCACTTCAGCCGGTTTTGCATAGGCTTGAAGCTACTTACAAAAAAATTTCTGAACAATTTTAAACACAGAGAAAACTACTAACAGGCAGAAATAAACATTTGGACAGTCACACCATAAAATATTTGACTCAGAGATTTTTGGCTAATCAGCCCTGGAAAAACCCCACGGAGAAAACCAGTCAGAGAGAGAGAGATCTTTATTTCTTCAGCAAAATATCAGGCAGAAAATACAGTACAAAAATTTAACCTATCTCCAAAACAATCTAGCAGCCTCGATTTCTGTGCATGAACAGCAGCCTGCTGTTCTCGATTTCTGTGCCGAACAGACCCAGAAAAAACCAGTCAAGACCGTACTGTACGGCCTGCAATAAATGCAGCCGTACGACCTTGAAACTCGTGCCTGAAATAAATGCTCCTGTTTTGAAAAACGTGCTGTACCTTTCCTCGATTTCTGTACTGAAGATTAACCTTGAAAACTGTGCAGTCCGTATACCTCGATTTCTGTGCATTAAATGCAATCCGTACAGTGCATTAAATGCAGACCGTACTCCTCGATTTCTGTGCAGCCGTACCAGCAATAAATGAAGGTAGTACACCTCGATTTCTGTGCATTAAATGCTCCTCGATTTCTGTGCATTAAATCTTCTAGAAAATCGTGCCCTTTCTCGACCTCCTTCTTCTCAGCTCCTCCTCCTCATGAAAATGAAAAAAGTGAAATCCTTTTGCCTCCCTCAGCCTTTTTGCTTGACCTAAGTGAGTTTCTAATCCAACGGTGGAAAAACAATCTAATCCAACGGATGAGAATCAATGAGAGTAAAAATCCCTTTTATTTATTTCTCATAAATAAAATTACTCTCACTCACTTAAATTTATCAAAAAGTGACTTTATGGTTATAAAGTCTCATTAAGTGACATTTAATGTGAGGGTCACCTTTTTCCCTCTTAAAGTGACTTAGGCAAAAATTAAGTCACCTAGGGAACATCTGCCTAGGTACAAAAACTAACACTCCCTCTTACCGAGGAAGGTGTTCCGTACCACTCCCAACTTATCTCTGAAGAAGACGAACTTACCCCTCCCCAAAGACTTCGTCAAGATGTCAGCTACCTGCTCATCAGTGGAAATATGCCGAAGCTCAACTGCCCCCTCTCTGAACGTAGTCTCGAATGAAATGGTATCTGATCTCTATGTGCTTTGACCTGTCATGGAACACTGGATTCTCAGAGAGTTGAATGTAACTCTGATTGTCGCAGTAGATCACCGTAGGCCTAAGCTCCTGATCAAACAAATCTACCAAAAGCTTGCGAAGCCACAGTGCTTCACAAGTAGCCTGACTGGCTGCCATATACTCAGCCTCAGCCGAACTCAATGCAACGGACTTCTGTTTCCGGCTGAACCACGACACTGCTGCCGAGCCCAAACTGAAACAACAACCGGAAGTGCTCTTCCAATCCCGCACGCAACCTGCCCAGTCTGAATCTGTAAAACCAACCAATCCGACTCCATCCGAACCCCTGTAGTCCAGACCATAGTCCACTGTCCCTGCAAGATATCTCAAAATGTGCTTTGCGGCTGTCCAGTGCACACTCCTAGGTTCAACCATGAACTGGCTAAGAGTGTTCACCGCAAAGCACAAATCTAGCCTAGTGTTGACCAGATACATCAACGACCCAATAAGCTGACGATATACAGTGGGATCCACCAACTTGCCCTCGGAAGCATGGAGTTGCTTCCAGTTGGTGATCATAGGTGTACTCATAGGCCTGCAGTCCTCCATCCTAAACCCCCTCAGAATATCAGCTGCATACTTTCCCTGTCCAAGGAAAATATGCCCAGGCTCCTGCCACACCTCCATCCCCAAATAATAGTGCATCAGCCCAATATCGGTCATCTCGTACTCCGAAGCTAAGTCTCTCTTGCAATGTGCAATGAGACGCTCAGCACCTGTGATGAACAGATCATCAACATACAACAAAAGAATGAGCGATTCTCCCCCAACCACAATGAAGTAAAGGTTGGGATCAGCCTCACTCTTCTGAAATCCCATCGATGTCAGATACTCATCAATCCTGGAGTACCAAGCTCTAGGAACTTGCTTCAGTCCATACAAGGCTTTCTTCAGCCTGCACACATGAGAATCCCTCCCATGTATCTCGAATCCCTGTGGCTGCTCTAGATATACTTCCTCCTGCAGAAGACCATTGAGAAATGCGGTCTTCACATCCATCTGGTGGATCCTCCAACCCATCTCTGCTGCTATAGAAATCACTGCCCTGATAGAAGAATATCGTGCAACTGGAGCAAAAGTCTCATCATAGTCGACTCCCTCAACCTGTGAGAATTCCCGCGCCACAAATCGAGCCTTGTACTTCTCTACGCTGCCATCCGCAGCATGCTTTACCTTGTAAAGCCATCTGGAAGTCACAACTGACTTCCCCTCCGGT
>LPNX010855858.1:1482751-1512107 GCA_001517045.1 Pseudotsuga menziesii
TAGCCTGTACAAAAGCCCCCCAGGACTTTGAAGCCCCGTTCACTGCTGTCCGTACAAGCTCTGTAGGGGCAACCTTCTCCCCAACTGCTGCAAGTTCATCCCGAACTGCAGAAATCCTAGTAAGGTAAGCTGTGACTCCCTCTCCTCCATTCATCCTGATACTCTTGAGTTTTTCTCTGAGAACCATTTTCCGGTTCTCACTAGAACTCTCATACAGGCTGATCAAGGCTGTCCACATCTCATGAGCCTTGTCCTTTCCTGAAATGTGAGGAATAATGTGATTTTTAACCGCATCAAGAATAATTCTTCTAGCTTTGCAGTCCTTCTTATTGAAGGCTGTGAGGGTTGCTGCATCTGTAGATGCAGGAATGATAATGGGGTTTGCAGTAGTGTTCCTCACTATGTCTGGCCACAACTCATTCTCTTCAAGTAACAACAAAATTCTAGCCTTCCACGGCACAAAATTCCCTGTCCCATCCAACCTATCCTCCAATCTAAGTCCTGTAGCCATCTCAACAACAACTCAACAAAGTGTTGTTCACTGACAGAAGTAAAATAACAAAAATTTCTGAATTCTGGAAATTACTGTGTGTCTGCAAAAATCACTGTTTTCTGCCCCCTTTGCTCTGATACCATGTAGAAAATCTGAGTTTACTGCTTGCTGGTTTAAATGCACATTTAGTGTTTTTCACTTCAGCCGGTTTTGCATAGGCTTGAAGCTACTTACAAAAAAATTTCTGAACAATTTTAAACACACAGAAAACTACTAACAGGCAGAAATAAACATTTGGACAGTCACCATAAAATATTTGACTCAGAGATTTTTGGCTAATCAGCCCTGGAAAACCCCCCACGGGGAAAACCAGTCAAAGAGAGAGAGATCTTTATTTCTTCAGCAAAATATCAGGCAGAAAATACAGTACAAAAATTTAACTTATCTCCAAAACAATCTAGCAGCCTCGATTTCTGTGCATGAACAGCAGCCTGCTGTTCTCGATTTCTGTGCCGAACAGACCCAGGAAAAACCAGTCAAGACCGTACTGTACGGCCTGCAATAAATGCAGTCGTACGACCTTGAAACTCGTGCCTGAAATAAATGCTCCTGTTTTGAAAAACATGCTGTACCTTTCCTCGATTTCTGTAGTGAAGATTAACCTCGAAAACTGTGCAGTCCGTATACCTCGATTTCTGTGCATTAAATGCAATCCATACAGTGCATTAAATGCAGACCCTACTCCTCGATTTCTGTGCAGCCGTACCAGCAATAAATGAAGGTAGTACACCTCGATTTTTGTGCATTAAATGCTCCTCGATTTCTGTGCATTAAATCTTCTAGAAAATCGTGCCCTTTCTCAACCTCCTTCTTCTCAGCTCCTCCTTCTCATGAAAATGAAAAAAGTGAAATCCTTTTGCCTCCCTCAGCCTTTTTGTTTGACCTAAGTGAGTTTCTAATCCAACGGTGGAAAAACAATCTAATCCAACGGTGGAAAAACAATCTAATCCAACGGATGAGAATCAATGAGAGTAAAAATCCCTTTTATTTATTTCTCATAAATAAAATTACTCTCACTCACTTAAATTTATCAAAAAGTGACTTTATGGTTATAAAGTCTCATTAAGTGACATTTAATGTGAGGGTCACCTTTTTCCCTCTTAAAGTGACTTAGGTAAAAATTAAGTCACCTAGGGAACATCTGCCTAGGTACAAAAACTAACAATACTTAGGAAAAGTGGGGTTTTGGGGTAAAGAGGGTGCTTTGAGTGTGAAAACGAGCACCCCCATGGAAAATTCCGCCCCTAGACCACACTTTATTACAACTTGAATTTTCTCAATTAAACTATTAACGAATAGCCTAAGTTTATGGGAAAATTTATTTTTCTTAGACATTAAAAAAAAAATAAGGGGGACCTAGAGCAATGTTCATAATGACTCAAAATAATGTCTAGCATGTTTATATACACTGAGCCATAGACTTTAATAACCTCCTAAGGCCCGGACACCCAATTAACCATTCCAGCTTTGGAGGAGCAGGTGAAAAACTCGAAAATTATACACAACTTATTTAGCATTGCATAATTAACAAGGGAAAAAACACCCTGGAATAGATAATTCAATGTCTAAGTCCTAATAAAGCCAAGTCTGTTACATTATTGACCATGCTAGTACACTTTATTACAATATCCTCGCGGGGTCTGAACATGCATTTTTTATTAAAAAAGGGATCACAATTGGTCCTAATGTAACCATGGAACTTCTGAGCACTAATAAAGAACAACTAACTTGTTCATGACTTCGACGGCTCACTAGAAATCCCAAGTGCAACTTAGTGGATAACAAGAAGCACGATTTAGTTTCAATTTTACCACGGGCTTGCATTTCAGAAGATATAGCAATGGATCACTTATTGCATGTAATGATGGTAGTACAATTTGCCTCAATTTTTAATGGACACAACTCAGGCAACTAGAGGGGATAATCCACAATCAGGACCAAACATCGGGTTCAACTGACCAGAGAGGTCAAGGCTTTAAAATCCCAACTCACCTAGGCTCAGGACCCAACACCAACGAGTTCTCCTGGCCCAAAAGGGGCAAGGCTTCGGTAAGTTTTGTTGCATAGTCAAGACACATAACAACATGGGGTATGTCGACATAGAGATCCAAGTGGGGGAAAAGGGTCTTCAATCTCACAAGTCAAAGTCAAAGTCTGGGGTGAATGAAAGATGCGAATGGGTGGAGGAAATGAAACATGGTGTCAACACAACAAGATAGGATAAGTCCGCACAAGGTAGGCAATGCTAGTGAGCATATATAATGGTTGTATATAACAGATCGTCTAACTACCCATAAAACAAGTTATTCAAACCAATAATAGTACCACTATCGTAGTCATGCCAAGTCATAGCTATTAAAATAATCAATTGAAACAACAATAAACCCATATGCAACATGTATACCTGCTCAACCATATACCTGTCTCTGGAACCATGGGAAAAGGAACCATGCTGCTGCTTGCTCTGCTCTACTACACAAAATGAACCATGGCTAAACCAAAATCATCTCAATGGAGTCATGTTGGATCAGTCCTGGCAAGGGGATACTAGATCAATGCTTTGAATAACTATGAAAAATAGATCCCTTCTAATCATCATGTATGCAAAGGTATCCACCATCATAAAAGGGACTGGTTCATATCTCTAACAAGAAATGATCTACATCCTGGTAGCTCCAACTACAATATATGTGATAACAATGAACTTAATAACAATGCACTCTTCACTCAAGCAAAATCACTTATTAAGCATGGGAAGCTTTTACTACGTTATTTTAACGATTGGATTAGGAAGTTTCATCAAAATTGTAGAGTGTTGAGTTGTTGACTAATATCCTTGGAGAATCAACTTTGAGATTCAATGTAGAGGTAATGGCTAGAGCATAAAGGAGGGAGGCATAGGGTGTTATTGATGAACCTGTTTCCCCATTTTCTGCAACTTAGAATCTAACCCTAACCCTAACCCTAAAGATATAGGATGACCCCTAACCTCGTGCTTCTAGGCATTCAGCTAGTACTGCTACTGCAGTTGTAGATGACCTTGAGGAGTCTGAGCTTGAGCCAGATGATGATGCCATTGCTAGTCCTAATTCTAGTTCTACATCTAGTTCTAGCAGTGGTGATGAATTTGATGACTGGTCATGTTGAACAATGACATGTATGATGTATGATGTATGCTCATTGACATATGATGTAGTGGCATCATTGCATGTTGTTTTTTGGACTCGATAGGGCATTTAGGCTTCATTGATTATGTATTTTGTTCCAGATATGTATTGCACAGTACACTTCATACAATTATGATATATTCACCCTTATATGGGATATACATGAGCAGACTTTGGATATTTTGTCTCTAATGCTTTGGAACCATGAATTAGAAATTTAGAATTTTTAAAATATTGTTTTTCTTTAAAGTTCAAATATTTTGTGTATTTATGAGTAAACGGAGTCATTAAATTCAAATCGGGCAAGTCATTAGCGATTCCGAGTCTGAGTTCGAGTTGACCCTCGACCGATTCCAAGCCTGAGATTGAGTTTTAAAACATGATCAAATTACAGGCTAAAGCATCAAGACTCTTAAGTTGATAGGCTAAATTAGATGGAGCTTAAGTTGTTTTGGAAGTTTTGGGTTTCTTAAATGTTGCTTTGTTTATAATTTAGTGATTAATAAAGTATTGTAAAAGAAAGGAGAAGGGTTTGACTTCAAGTGAAGTAACGCACGACATAGTTGAAAAATCTAGCATCGACAAAAAATCGGCGAGTGTCCAGAAAATATCTTATCGACAACATTGACGAAAAAAATTAGGAAAAATGGGCAAACTATGGCAAGCATTAAACAATGCAAAATTTGTAGATTTTTCCCAAATTTTTTCCACTATGATGCACGGATCAATAGCAGTTGATGTTTGAAATGGAGTATTTAAATGCTTGGTCTTTTATTGACAATTTTAATATGTACAAGTGTATACTTAAATTTTAAATTGAAGTCTATATAGGTGTATGGCCAAATTTCCAAGTTGAAATTGATGCAATGGGAAGTACATTGTTGAAACACACAACTCACAAAATAAATCACACAATTTACTCAGCAATTGAAGAATGAAACAATGCAAAAATGGCTTGCAGCTGTGAATGCTTTCATTAATAAAAAAAAGTAATCAAATAATAATTACAACGAAGTACAATGGCTTTAATAGCCACAAGCAATTCGAATCCACATGAGGAAATTCAAATTGATTAGACTCTACTTGACTGTAGGTAACTAAGACCTTGTCTAAATCACTATCGGAGGACTCAATAGTTAACTGACCTTGTCTAAACCATAACCGGAGTTCATCGGAGCTCTAAAACACAACTAAGTGTTACATTCAGTGTTGACTAAGGCTCACTGACTGTGGTAGGTGAGAAATGCACCCCTCCTGAGTGCAGTCATGTAAACCTAGCGCTAACTGAATGTAGAGGACTAGAATTGAATGTAACTGACTCCTAACTTAGCTTGACTAGTCATTAACTGAACTGAACTGACCTTGGTTGGTTTCAGCACTCCCAGTGGCTCCTAAATTGTAGGGATTGGTCTAGGAGGCTCCTAAATTGATGCAATCAAGTGCAATCAGTGCAGTAGGCCTCAATTAGTGTTCCCCACACTTTAGTAACTGAAACATGTGCCCCAATTAGGCCAAGTGGACCCAGTGGTGCTAGTGACTAAAAATAGACTGGATGGACTCCCGATTTAGACATGACTCCTGATTTAGACATATGACCAAATTGGACAAGGGAGGATTAATAATCCTAACAACCCCCCTGAATGCTAACTTGGACAATCTGTGAGCCCTGGTAATTAAGACCATAGGTCACCTATTACAACAAGTAAAAATAAATAACTGCTTAATACAAGGAGCTGGGGCAAAAACCACATAGGAAAAAAGCCCCCCCTCTATCTAAGCAGGTAGAATCAGGTCTCAAGTTTGAAAAACTTGAAAATATGTTGTTGTAATCTTCATCTCTGTGAGGTAGGGAAGCAGCATGCATGGTGTGTTGTGCATAGGTATTTTGGGGCCTGGCATGTAGACTTCTCCTTCTTCTCCAAAAATGATAATGGAAGGAAGGAGGAATGTAACCTTTGTCTCTTGCTGGATGAAGAGGTGTTGATCATATCCATTCTTCTAAATGTAGTGAGACTGAGCCCTTGCCATATAGCATCTTACAGGGAGTCTATTGCATCTCTTTGAAGGTGGTAAGATTGCATGGCATAGAGCAAGGGTCTTTCCTTTCTGAGTGTCAGGTGAGTTTCCAGTCATCTTCCTAGCTATTGGACAAGGGAGGAGTAATAATCCTAACACCCCCCCTGAATGCTAACTTGGACAATCTGTGGGCCCTGGTAACTAAGACCATAGGTCACCCATTACATCAAGTAAAAATAAAGTAACTACTTAATACAAGGAGCCGGGGCAAAAACCACATGGGAAAAAAGCCCCCCCTCTATCTAAGCAGGTAGAATCAGGTATCAAGTTTGAAAAACTTGAAAATATGTTGCTGCAATCTTCATCTCTGTGAGGTAGCGAAGCAACATGCATGGTGTGTTGTGCACAAGTATTCTGGGGCCTGGTATGTAGACTTCTCCTTCTTCTCCAAAAATGATGATGGAAGGAAGGAGGAATGTAACCTTTGTCTCTTGCTGGATGAGGAGGTGTATGATCATATCCATTCTTCTGAATGTAGTGAGACTGAGCCCTTGCCATATAGCATCTTACAGGGAGTCTATTGCATCTCTCTGAAGGAGGTAAGATTGCATGGCATAGCGCAAGAGTCTTTCCTTTCTGAGTGCCAGGTGAGTTTCCAGTGATCTTCCTAGCTTCCAGTTTGGAAGTAGGGACTGAATCTAGATCTGAGTCACCCTGAATCTCAATCTCATAAACTGATAAAGATGGATCTGCAATACTAGTAGAAGCTGTAAAAGAAGTAGATGCAATAATTTTACCTTCCCTTGCTAGTGGCTACTGAGAGTGCACTAGTTTTGAAGGAGGCATGAAATGTGAGAACTCATATGCTCTTGAAGCATGATTTGCAGCACCCTTCGCTATGATGCTCCCAGTAGAGATATCCGTGATCTCCACTGAGTCAGGACCAAAGATCACTCGCTTTGGAGAACCAGTATGGGTCATCTGATAGACAGATAACAAGTTTGAAGCTAGGGAGGGAACAAATAACACATTTTTGAACCTTCCATGTTCAAGCTTGACAGAGCCCTTCCCTTTTGTTTTGACTTTACTGTTATTTCCCATCTGAATACTAGGACCATCAAAGGACTAAGAAGAAGAGAATGATTCTCTGGATGCAGCCATATGGTTGGAAGCTCCAGAATCAATGAGGAAGACTTGTGCTGATGTGCAGCAAGCCTTCAGTGCATGGCCTTTCCTTTGGTATTCTTCATCTTCTTCTTCAGAGTCATCCTTCCTTGCACTAGCAGGTACATAAATGTTATGTTTCTTCAAAAGAAGAGCCATTTCATCAAGTTGTCTTCTCATACAGGAGCTTTCTGAATGAAAGCCCCTTCCACAGTAAGAGCAGAGGACCTTGCCGTTGCCATTCTTCTTGCTTCTCTTCGAACCTGAAGGCTCTTTTGACTACTCTTTCTTCACAGGAGACTCATCTCTTTGCTTCCCTTTGTCATTCGCTATCTTATCTTCTCTTGCAACCAGAGCTAGATCTTTGGAAGATCGAATGATCCCCATTTGGATCAATTTATCATTCTCAGAAATAAGAGATTGGATGAAGGCATTAAGAGTGGGCATCTTCCAATTTGGAGTAGTGATCCTTACTGTTTGGAAGGTGGATACAAAGATTGAGTAGTCTACATTGAGCTTTGTGAGAATGGAAAGGATGAGCTGATCTTCATCCTTCTCCACTTTGCATTGCTTCAACTGATATATTAGGTTCTTGAACTTTGTGAAGAATTCATTCAGTGATTCGAAGTTGGATGGATTAAGAGTGATCAGATCATTTTCTAGCTGATGGATCCTCATCTCATCCTGCTTATCAAATAAGGAGGCAAGCTTGTCCCAAACCTCCTTGGGAATCTTCAATCCTTGGATGTGGAATCAAAGATCTCTAGAGATTGAGGAGAGCAAGTGTCCATGGGCTTCATCAAGCCTATTCAAGTACTTTTCTTTGTCATTATCTAAAGCTGGCACTGCCTCTGTTTCTTCAATGAGTCTGAAGAGCTGCTTGGTGCAGAGCATTACCACCATGTCTTCCTTCCACTGGTGATAGTTGAAGGGAGTGAGAGGCTCTACTGGATGAGCCATTTTGAATGCAGTAAGAAGGACTGAGCGGCTGTAGCGAATGCTGTAAGAAAAGCTGATAACCTGTCACACAATCAAACATACAAAGTAAGGTCAACAGTCTGCACTTTTGGAATTTCCTTCACACCCAGCATAGTTGATCAAGCAAGCTTGATCAACAATTTCCTAACTTGGGATATTAAGTGGTAAATTCTCCACTTCTGGTGCAGTATTGGAAGGAGCAATTTTGCTCAAAAAAAATGATCCAGCTGGAGATTTGAGGAGGAGAAGTGCCTTGTCCAACCTTGCTCTGATACCATATTAAATTGAGCACATAAATATGTGGACAAACACACAACTCACAAAATAGATCACACAATTTACTCAGCAATTGAAGAATGAAACAGTGCAAAAATGGCTTGCAGCTGTGAATGCTTTCATTAATAAAAAAAGTAATCACATAATAATTACAATGAAGTACAATGGCTTTAATAGCCACAAGCAATTCGAATCCACATGAGGAAATTCAAATTGATTAGACTCTACTTGACTGTAGGTAACTAAGACCTTGTCTAAATCACTATCAGAGGACTCAATAGTTAACTGACCTTGTCTAAACCATAACCGTAGTTCATCGGAGCTCTAAAACACAACTCAAGTGTTACATTCAGTGTTGACTAAGGCTAACTGACTGTGGTAGGTGAGAAATGTGCCCCTCCTGAGTGCAGTCATGTAAACCTAACGCTAACTGAATGTAGAGGACTAGAACTGAATGTAACTGACTCCTAACTTAGCTTGACTAGTCATTAACTGAACTGAACTGACCTTGGTTGGTTTCGACACTCCCAGTGGCTCCTAAATTGTAGGGATTGGTCTAGGAGGCTCCTAAACTGATGCAATCAAGTGCAATTAGTGGTAGTAGGCCTCAGTTAGTGTTCCCCACACTTTAGTAACTGAAACATGTGCCCCAATTAGGCCAAGTGGACCCAGTGGTGCTAGTGACTAAAAATAAACTGGATGGACTCCCGATTTAGACATGACTCCTGAATTAGACATATGACCAAATTGGACAAGGGAGGATTAATAATCCTAACAAAAATCAGTGGATTATTAATGAAGTTATGTAAAGTCAAGTGTGTAAAATGAATTGCTCTGGCATGTGGAAGTAGTTAAGTTTGCCAGCCAAGTGTCGCAGGTTGTCTTTGTCGGAATTTGTTGTCATTCCAGGATGACACACAAATTTGTTATGCAGGTAAAGGAAGAAAAAATGAAAAGACAATTCAAAATTGAAATGTGTTGCAGGTGTTTGTTATCACAAATCTTGTAGTTGCCCTTTTAGGTGATCCTATCTAGGATGGTAGAGGGAAGGCAACTAAAGTTGTGACCTACGATAGTCAAGACCTTTGAAAAAGTTCAATTGTCACATCAGTCAAGGCTACCGACACTTTTACCAAGCTGAAAGCTATTGCCTAGGGGATGTCCCTATAATCAAGACAACCTTAACAAAGATAGATTCAATCGATTTAGGGTAGGTATCTTGATTAATACTCTTAGATCTAAGGTTTAATTAGAGATCTAAGAGGTAAAACATGCCCATGTAAAAAACCCCAATTTGCTCGAGGGTTTAGCTATGAAAATCAAATCTAAGGCAAAGAGGTGAAATTGAATCAAATTAGGCACGAAAATTAATTGTTAGGTGATGGATGTGGCGATTAAAAGTGATTCTAGCAATACCCATATCAAGGTTCAATCCAAAGTGAACAATTCCCCAAGGAGGGCGATTTACCTAAAGAGAGGTTAGTGCTTTGGATGGGCAAATGGAGTCCGATTTATTTGAAATTTGGTCTCTAGGGGTTTTAAAAGATTTCCAACTTGGGGTTTAAATTTTAAACTTGGCCGCAACCTAGAACTAGGTGAACCTACAAACTAGGGTCTTAAAATTAATTATATGCCCATGAAGGAATATAAAGAAAATAGCCAAAGGAATGAAGATGGAACCTACTCGAAATTAAGAGATGCCATGAGATGTTGGCCTTCGTTTAACATTGTCAACTTGAAAGCTTAGATCCACACCCAGTAAGAGCCCAACGAATTGCCTAGTGCGCCCCTCCTCCCGAAGAAAAACAATGCATAATAAGAAAACTAAAATTGTGATTGAAATGAATACCATAAGATGCATGCAAGACAATCAAGGAGATATAGTAATCAAATGCTATGCAAGATTTACAAGATAACCCCCTGTCTAAAACGAAATGGGAGAGAGAGAGAGTCTCCTCCACAGAGTCGCCCTCCACTAAGTCGCCCCTCCCGCAGGTAAAATCAACACAAATATTTGTCGAAATATGGAAGATAAACTTTCAATGCCCAAAGAGATTAAGAAACACAAGAATCATAAACGCCTTAGAGAATTCCAAGGGTGCCAAAAAGATTTTCTATTATTTTCAGCATAAGAATCGAATTCCAGATGGGATACAATGAGGGGATCACAATTCTTAAATAGATCAATACTGTGTCCACATTTTAACCAACATCAATCCAACGATTGAGATTAAAACATCATCATCAACGATGGAGATCTTTTCATTTTGTTTACATACATGGATCGCAAAGACCAAATCAATGGGAGGGCACACTTCTGCCCAATACGCCTTAGGAAAGGCCAAAACATACAGAGTGTGATATAATCATGGTAATACACAGAAATGGGACGCCTTAGGGACATAAATCACCCTAGGATCCCTCACAACATGATGACATAAGATATATCAAGGGGGTACCATCAATAACCAAGGACAAGTGCACCCTCTCTAGGATAAGGATAAAACATGAATAAATCTCCTCTGCAAGATATGAAGCATGAAACATGTGTAGAAAACCTCATCTCATCATGCTAAATCATCCCCAAGCCATTTCTTAGCCATCACTAGCCAAATCGATTTTTTAGTGTAGCCATGGTCATTTTCTGAAGAATAAAATCGCTAAAAACCACTGCTACAGAATAGAACTGCCATTATGCCCTTTTCCTTTGCCCGGAATACAAATCTGAGTGTACCAAATGATCCAAAGACCTCAAAAATAGTATTAGTGACTACTCATACCACATATGTCCATCTGAAGGTCAAAACCATGTCCAATATTAAAAATATGACCATAATAATAATAATAAACCATAAAATCTTTGTCTTTTATACATCTTATATAGAGGAAGTTTTTGCTGGGTTTTCTTCCCCTTGAGGGTTTCCCAAGATAAATGTTGTGTCTATCTTGTGATTGTGTTTCTATCAGTGATTCTTGATATGCTACTGTTGTGATTTTGAATTGAATACTATTGAATCTAGTTTAGCATATGAAAACTTAACACACCCAGCATTAGCAAATTGTTTAAACTTTGTAAGTATGGCATATACAAGAGACTTCCAGATGATTCAATGATTACTCAAAAACACAGGTATATCTTATTGGTTGTTATTATTACTATTGTTAAAGTCACCATGATTCTGAATGGTATAATTTAAATTGGGTTTTAATATACATCTTGGAGCAGTTCTTACCTCAGATGTATGCATGTCCAGCTTAGTTCATATTCTCATCTTCATTTTGGGTATTTTGACCTGGCCAACTTGAGTTGACCAAGTCAAGCACGGTTCCCAAGGTAGTGGCTAAAAATTTGGCAATGCTTATATTTGCTCCAAACATGCTCAACACCAATACTACGGTTTTAGTTTTCAGAGTTTGGCCTCAGATTGCATGATCAGTGATTATTATCACTTTATTATTGGCTAGATGATATTTTTTATTACAAATGACAGTTATTTTTGCTCCCCTAGAGCGCCACAGTGCTCCAGGGGGTATGAGTAGTCATTTGTACCATTCTACTATGTCTCCAGATACTCCTATGAAGTTAGTTTGCCCCGATTCTTAGCCTGAATGAAGTTATGATGATTTTTATGATTTTCAAAAGATGTACCATCAAAAAATGAACTAAGAAATCACTAAGAAAATCGATTTGGCTTGTGTGGTCAAGGAAATGGCAAGGAAATTTATCCAGATGATGTATTATAGCTCTTCGAACACTTATACATTAGTTTCAGTCATCAACATGTCCAAGATTATTTATTTGGCTCATCTAGTGAGGACGTCCCCCATGGGGCGCCCCTCACTTAGGGGCCTAGGGAGAATTGAGCCCCTAAGGTGACCCCCTTGATGTATTATCATATTATATCTTATTGTTATGATGTATTTCACCTTAGTAAGGCGTCATTGGGCAAAAAGTGCACCCCTCTTGATTAGTCATGTTGATCCATGTCGTGATCCGTGCAAAAGTGATCTCCACAGTTGATGATGTTTTAATCTCAACCGTTGGATGAAAAAGTAAGTTAAGAGTTTGTGTCTCTCAAAATCTATATAAAGAAGAGACCCCCCTCATTATATCCCATTGAGAAATTTGGTACCATTGGCTCTTGAAGAATAATAGAGAAATTTTTATGGGATCTCTTGTCTTATGTGGATGATTGAAGAATGTTCTTTGTGATTGATTGATGCTATCTCTAGTTTGCATTGGAATATCTTGGTGAATATTTCTTGCATATTGTAGATCCATAATTTTTACCTATAGGGAAGAAGGCGATTTGACAAGGGCGCACTAGCTGGGCAAACTCTCTTCACATCTCTCGAATCTTTGTGTTAATAGGGAGTGATTTTATCTTATGATCAATCATCTTCTATTATCTTTTATTTTCATACTTGCATTTGTCATTTTTCTTACCGATCTCATTGTTGTGTACTTGGCTTGACATGAGAGAAAACGCACCTGTGGGTTCTTGGGCGACTTTGATAGAGTTGGATCTTTACCATCGTTCCACTTGATTTGTGCGGGAATAGTCTTCATCACTTTGGCATTCATCCTTGGAAACATCAGGTAAGTTCTCCCAGGTACAATCCATCCTTATTCTCTATATCTAATTGGGGCTACATATTCCTTTCACATCAAACCCTCATCCTTTAGTTTAGTAGGTTCTAGTTTGCGACGGTTAATAAAACTTAAAACCCACTTTGGAATAATCACAAAACCCCTCAGTCTAAATTTTCACGATCATCGGACTCCATTTGCCCATCCAATACACTGGTCTGCTTCTTAGGGGAAGACACCCTCCTTGGGAGGAGTGGATATTTCCAGATCCGCAAACTAGGTATTGCTAGTTTCACCTCCAATTACCTTATCTTACACCTAGCAATTAATCCTAGTGTCAAATTTCACTTAATTTCACCATTTACCCCTAGATCCAGTTTCCATGCTTAAAACACTAGGGTAAATTGGGTTTTTTCATATAGACGACACTCATAATCTCTTAGTAACTATGCAAAACTCTAATTGACTATCCTACTAAGAGGTCTAATCAAGATTCCCTAGGTTATTGACTTTCCTTCCTCATTTTTAGGGATCTTGGTTATAGTGACACCCCATGGGCTTAGTATTTTCACCGAGTCTAAAGTGTCAGTATCCTTGACTGATGTGACATCTGAGTTCTTTTAAAGGTATTAGATATCGTAGGTCATGACTTTAGTTTCCTTCCCCCTTTGCATCCTGGATAGGATCACGCTACGGGGTAACTACAAGATTCGTGATAATAAGTACCGTTGTGCTAATCATGCCAAGTTACAACTATTAAAATTATCAATAGAGGCAAACATACATCCAAATGCAACCTGTATACTTGCTCAACCATATATTTGTCTTTGGATCCAAGAGCAAAGGAAATACTATGCTAGCTACTCTGCTACTCCATAAATGAACCATGGTTAAACCAAAAGCATCTCAATGGGGTCATGTTGGATCAGTCCTAGTAAGGGAATACTGGATAAATGCTCTTGATGGATCTGAGAAAAGCTCCCATCTGATAAACATGTATGCAAAAGTATCCACCATCAAGCATGGGACTGGCTCATATCTCTGAAAAAAATGGTCTGCATCTTGGTAGCTTCAACTACAATATATGTGATAACAGTGTTAAAGATAAATCAAGATGAAGAAATTGTGTACAGATCATGACAAAGGCCAGTGTTAGAAAGTGGCAACAAGAAAGGTCTTCTAGCATTGCCTGTGTCCTTGCATGCTAGGAAGACATTAAACAGGAGGCCAAATGTATTTAATGTGATTTTCCTAAGTTTAGACTTAGGAAACTACATTAATTAATCTAATTTGATTTTGACTTTATGGAATCACTTTTATAATGTGAAAAGTGAAATAATTTAAGTGATGGCTAATCTAATCTTGGCCATTGATCTCAGCAAAGGATCACATCCATTGATCCATAGTGAGGGTTAGGGTTTTTGCTTAGCCATTGAGTTAAAAGGAGATTTAATGGAGAGGACACATACACAGGAGAGATACAGACAGAGAGAGAAGTCAAAAGGAGACGTTTGTTGAGAAGACAAAGGAACACTCATTCGGGAGATTCCCGGAGTTACCATGCAGAGCATTGATTTGTACATATCACGCCGAGGGAGGACCGTACACAACAGAAGATGGTCGTACAACTGTCATACGGATTTCGTGCAACTGACGTCAGAACCGTACGGGCTCCGTACAGCTAACGTAGGAGGGTCATACTGCTGACGTATGGATCATACAGTTGCGCAGGAGTCGTACCTTGTTGCTGGGGTTTGCCCAGTGATTTTGCAAAGGATCAAATTTGCCAGGTTGGGTGTATTATCTGCTGGATTGTAATTGTTCCATATCTTCTTAATAAAATTTCATATCTGACTGTTGCACCAATTTTCTCATCTTGGGTTTTGTCCGGGAGTTTCCATACCCAAAACACTGAGTGTATATTTATGTGATGTTGTTGATGTTTCTCAGTATTTACATTACACAGCAATACTAGTAAAAGAAATTCACGTGTGGTTTTCAGTAACAATTAAATATATTGTTTAGCCCTAGTTTGAATTTTAAAGGAAAATTTACATGGTATCAAAGCTCTGTTGAGCTAAATCTTAGAAACTGCAGCAGTATTGATAGATTAGGGGCAGATCTATTGAAGACACAAACCTAGAGGTCAGATCTAGGGTTGTACATTCACTATGGTCGTGCAATTGAGAGTTGAGGACAGACTCCAGGGGCTCAAAACTTTCCTACTTGGAAAGAAAGAAACACAAGGATCCTGGATGTCAGTGATCCATAGGAGCACATTGACTCTATGAAGGTTGCGCCCACAGATTCGACAGAGTTGGTAACTTGGAAGAAGTTAGACTCCATAGCTATGTTGATCATCTTAGATGGGGTGAAGGACCACATAGTTCCTCACCTTTGTGGGAAGAAGACCGCATTAGAAATGTGGAAAGCTTTGGAAGGACTTTACTAGAGCAAGAACGAAAATCGAAAGATGGTGCTGCAAGAGAGGATGCGCAGTACCAAGATGGCTAAGGGTGAAGGAGTGGTGCCTTATCTCACAAGACTCACACAGATCATAGATGAGCTTGGAGTTGTTGGCTCTAAGACTAAGAATGAGGAGCTAGTTTGGATAGCCCTCAATGGATTTTCTAAGCCATGGGACACCTTTGTCAAAGGTGTTGTGGCTAGGGAGAAGCTCTCTCATTGGCAGAGGTTGTGGGGTGATTTTGTGTAGGGGGAGGACCTGCATGGGTCAAGGTTGAGTTTCATCTAGCAGTGCGCCACAGATTGTGGATGAAGAGGCTCTAGCCCTAGCAGGGCTGAGCAAGGGTAAGGCAAAGAAAAAGAAAGGTGGTAAGAAGAACCTTGACATGTCCAAGGTCAAGTGTTTTATCTCCCACAGGCAAGGCCACTTTGCCTCCCACTTCCCAAACAGGAAGAAAAAAAACAATACCCAAATGGCAGGATCTGCAAAGGAGGATGAGCCGCAGCAAGAGACGGATATCCAACGGCCGCAACAGATAACACTAGGCCAAGGCATAAGTGGTTTAGGTCCACAATTCAAGATTCTAGACAGGGGAATCCTCCACAGAGCTCCATGAGGCAGAGCAAACCACCAGAGAGACTTAGCTATATGGCATTAATGACGGAGTTGATTAACTCTAAACCTTCTAGTTTCGAGGAGGTTGCACAACATGATGTGTGGCAGGAAGCCATGGTTGAGGAGTATAACTCAATCATGAAGAATCAAATATGGAAGGTTGTGCCGAGGCCAGAAGGTAAAAAGGTGGTGGGATCCAAATGGATCTACAAGGTGAAGCATGAGGCAGACGAAAGCATCGAAAAGTACAAGGCGCGCTTCGTGGCAAAGGGGTTTTCACAGAAGGAGGGTATTGACTATGAGGAGACCTTCGCCCCTGTTTCCAGATATTATTCTATTCGGACCATTATCTCATTAGCAGCAGAGATGGGTTGGCGTGTCCATCAGATGGATGTCAAGACTACCTTGCTCAACGGAGTTATAGAGGAGGAGGTATTCATTGAGCAACCAGAGGGGTTTGATGTGGAGAACATGGAGACGCATGTATGTAGATTACAAAGAGCTCTTTATGGGCTCAAGCAGTTACCTCAAGCATGGTACTCGAGGATAGACAACTATCAGTGGGAGATGGGATTCCAACGGAGTGAAACAAACCACAACCTGTACTTCTTGACAAGTGAGGTGCATCTCATACTGGTCTTATATGTAGATGATCTCTTTCTTATAGGAGATGAGAGGTTGATTAACAACTGCAAGTCCAACCTTGCAGTTGAGTTTGAGATGAAAGACCTTGGGTTGATGCATTACTTCCTAAGCTTGGAGGTTTGGCAGAGAGACGAGTGCTTCTTCATTGGATAGGGGAAGTATGCAGTGGAGATCTTGAAGAGATTTAGGATGGTTGATTGCAAGCCTATGTCCATACCTCTAGTTCCAACTGGAGGAAAATTGATGCATCAAGGTCAGACGGATTTGATCCTACCTTGTATCGTCAGCTTATAGAATCGCTCAGGTATCTGGTCAACACACGACCAGATATTAGCTTTGCAGTCAACTCTTTGAGCCTGTTATCCACCTTTTTGTACCATAGTTGGATTAGCTGAGGAGCTGTCAGTTGACAAACATGACAAATGTTTGATTCCAGTGTATCATGTGATCCGCCTTTATGTCTAGCCTGTTTTGGCTAGTCAGTTTTTTGTTTGAATAATTATGACCATGGCCCCGCAGGGTTTGTAATAAAATGTGCTAGTATGGTATTTTTGAGTGGTTCGGTCTCCTGAGACATAGAATCTCAACTAAGGTATTCCAGGGAGTTTTTTGCCCTTGACAATTATGCTTTGCCTATAGCCGAGTATAATTGACGAGGTTTTCTCTCGCTTCCTCCAAAGCTGGAATGCCCGATGTTGAATTCTGGGCCTTGGGGGGTTATTAGAGCCCAACTGAGTGTTATAAACCTACCAGACATTGTTAGAGTAGAGCATGATCATGTCCTAAGTCAATGGGACCTTTAAAAAAATTTCGAATTTTTTTTTTTCGAACGGGTTAAAAATTATTTTTAAAATTTTTAATTATTTCCCTAAGTTTTTTAATTAATTTTTCCATAAATTAAATGGAAAAATCCCATTTGTACTAAGTCGATCATCTGAACCCCGAATTCAATTATTGAAGGCTCTAACCTTAAGCCAAAAATCATTTTTGATCGGCCAGCGAGTCAGATCCAACTTTCAAATCATCAATCGAACACATAACGCCCATTTTCTCAAAAAAGTCATTTTCGAGGAAAAAGTGGAGTTTTTATTAAAAAATTATTATTTTGGAGAAAATTAAAACTCTCAAAATTAATCCAAATTCAACGAAATAAAAGGCTAAATGACATCTCAATGGGCATTTATGATGATTGGAGTTATCATAACTCAGCGTCAGTCAGCATTCAGTGAGCAATAAATTTATATTCAGTTAACGGTTTTGTCATCTCCAGCTAAACTCCCGAATTTGATAAGATGGAGAGCACTCATTGGTTTGATGATTTGATCGAGGCAGGAACTAGTGATAACATTATGATCTAACAACAGTAGGCTCCTCCAGACCTGGCAACAGCTCCACCTTACCTAGCTCACGCCTCCCTTAGCTGGATCACGCCCCTCTCTCTTGCTCACGCCCTCTCTCCTCATCAGGGCCGTCATCACACGTGTGGGCTCAGTGAGGTCTTGTTTGCAGTAGTTAGGGTTGGAGTGGGGGCGCCTTGCCTAGGTGGAGGCCTCCCCTCACTCCCAGCTCTTCATTTTAGGTTTGGGCTCTCAAGTTATGTGACCAAGCCGGCCAGGTTATGTGATTTGGTTTTAGGGTTTTAGCACTCTCTCATTGTGAAAATAGAGGCTCCTTTAACTCTACTCGGATGGATTTTTGTGTAGAGTAACTCTGTCTAAACTCTGTAATGCTTGTTGCTTTTGCAATCGTGGAATAAAATTTTAAGGCTTTGGAGGCATACATGGTTTGTTAAATGTGAATGAATACTTGGCGAATGAGGTGATAATGTTTCAAGTTCTTTCTTTTCATGCTTAGGTTGGATAATAGTTCATGCTTTAGAAGGCTTCTATAAGCACGTAAGATTGATTATTTGAAGTTTTAATTTAATCTTCTGTGATTTTGCTCCTAGGAATTGAAAGTAGCATTGATTATTCAGTTATATGATATGCTCTTTACATTTTAATTGATAAAACATACATGATCTAATCCATCCTTTTTGCAAGTGTTGAGTTGAATTTGTGCAGATTATCTCATCAAATCAAGTAGGAGTTTGAGCTCAGGTGCATCCTCTCCTCTTGAAGCCAAGGCAACTTCAGGAATTTTCAAACTTCAGGGAATCCAAGCATCATAAAAAAGTCACAGGTTTGAGTGTTTATCTTCATTATTATTCATCCTTTAAAATTTATGAAATCTTCACATTCTTGGGTTAGGGCAAGGTTTGGGCTAAAGTGAACATTCATTCACCAAGCCTTATGCTTCGGTTGGCTGTCCTGTTTGTAATTTGCAACCTTATTTGTCTTTTTATTGCAGCCACTTATTCCCATCCCTCGCTGTCCAATTTTGCCCTCTTTTTTACCTTTTGGATAGCCTTCTTTTGTCCTCTTTCGTCACCTTTTGCAGCCCTCTTTTAGTCCTCTTTTGCAGCCACCTTTTGGGCCTTATTTTCAGCCCTCTTCATCACTTTTTGCAGCCCTCTTTTTGCCTTTGTTTCCAGCGTTCTTTGACCTCCTTTTTGTCCTCTCTTCACCCCTCTTTCACTTCTCTTTCCTTAGCATTTTTCACTCCTCTTTTTCTTCTTTCTTTTTGGTAAAGTTTGAGTAGTTTTTTGTCACTTAATTTGTAGATCTAGTTTCAATTTATGTTTTATAAACTAACATCATAACAAGTTTGTGTTTAGAGCTCTTAGTTTCAGGTAGGTAAAGGAGAGCCCAAAGGCTACAAACAAACAAGGAAGCAAGCAAGAGCAAAAGACTAAAATATCTCCCTCATCTTTCTTCCCTTTCTCACCATCTGCTCATTCAAGAAGAGGCTGAGCATAATATATCATTGTAAAAGAAATTAATAAAAAGGTTGATTGGTAGCAAGCCTCCCATCTTTTTTTTTACTTCCCCTATTTGGGGGAAGTGTGTCTTGTTTTCGTTGTTCATGTTTCTTAGCATAGTTTTAACTTAAGAGTAGAGTATTTAGTTTTCATTTCCACTAATTGCTAGTTGTTCTTTTATTATAATCACTAATTGCTAGATTGGATTGTTGCATTTTGGTATCTTTCTATATAATTGTCAATCTTAAAAAGAACCAAGATCTCTTGAATCTCACCATATGGTGGATCAAGAGTGCTCTCTGTCGGAGAGTTTGTTTAACTATCTTTGCTTTACTTTCACACATCATATTGTTTTCTAATTTAATTAATCAATAAGTAAGACTCTTGAACTTGCAGAAACACAAGTCAAGAGCACTCTCTATCAGAGAGCATCATTAGTCTTGCATAATCCTTGCATTAGGCATCTAGAATAAATAAGACTCTTGAACCTCTATCATAAGACAAGGTCAAGAGCGCTCTCTGTCGGAGAGTTTAATTAATTGATTTAATAAAACTTTCAACACACACCCCTCTAATTAATTTACTTCGTTGATATCCTTCACCTAGTATGCTCTGCCAACTTTCGAGTTGAGCTCGTACTCAGAACGGTGAACGGACTTGCTAAGACCGCTATAACAATACAATTAAAACTTTTACCCCCATAACCAACGCATCGGCGTTGTCTCGATAAAATACTCAGGTAGTGGACTTATTCCAAGTGTGGGCACCGAGCAAACCAATCTGGACTCAGTTGGTTAAGTTATTGAACACCTAGCTGTGATTCCAGACAGGTCCGTCATGTCTTCGAACGAAGCCACTGAAGGTATTTCCGATTAGGATTTCCAGACACCTTAAACAAGATCACCATTAAAATCTTTAAAACTTACCAAGAACACTCGCACAACCTAACATTCATCAGTTCAAATTCTAGACTTGTGTTTATTTCTTCAAGGCATTTTCAGTTTCACCGACTCCATCAGGCACTGGTCCTTGTTTTGTTTTGCATAATTATGTGATCAAATTGTCTATGGCTTAATAAAATTGTTATCACTGGATGCATAATTGATGTCTAGAATTTAATCTCTCATTGCAACGTGGATTGCCTTTTTGATCTTGTTTCATATTCATAATAAGTAAACCCTTTTAATTACAATAACTCCTAAGCAACACCCATCCGCATCCGTAACCTCAAAACACTTTAACAACCTTAAGAGCCTTAGGAAACTTTTTTGTAGGGACTACCCCCCTTGGCTTCGTTAGGAGTTAGCCTAAACGGAGGAGCTAGGAGTAGGTGACAGTACCTAGCTCTGTGCTTGCCCCCAAGGTCACATCTCTCCCACTTTCCTAAGTGAGGAGACAGCTTTCAATTGATTTCTGCTGCTGGTGTGCAATCGACGGACAACATCTTTTAGCGCCGTTGCCAGGAACAAATCTTTTTGTTCCTAGACGACCTTTGTTTCTTTTATTTTTACCTTTTTTCCCCTTTTTGGTAGATTTTTAGTCCAATCACTCTCCGAAATTAGACTTAAGTCCACCTAGCGACTCCACTGTCAGTTAACACCTCAAGCTATTCGACTAGAAGAAACTCTGAAGGTTTGCTCAATTTCATCCCTGACCTTAAAAAAGTCTATAGGAGGAGATTGAACAAACTAGCTTCTCATAGGATCTTTGTAGAACTTGGATTTGAGTCTGTTTCAAACATCCACCTTTTATTTCCAGAAAACTTAGAAAATTTTCAAAACAATAATAGTTTTCCTAACACAATGGGTGAGTTTTTTACTCAGCTCAATTTTACTCAGAAAACAGGTCACACCTCTCCCACTTTCCTAAGTGAGGAGACAACTTTCAATTGATTTCTGCTGCTGGTGTGCAATCGGCGAACAACAGAGCCAGTTCATGGTGGACCCTCGAAGAGTGCATTCGACGACTAAAAAGCACATACTTCGCTACATCAGAGGTACAGTGGAGTATGGGTTGGTTTATGAGCGCAGGGGGAGTGTAAACTTAGCAAGCTTCATAGATGCTGACTCAACAGGATGTGTAGAGGACCGGGAGAGCACTTCAGGTTGTTTCTTCAGCATTGGATCAGGGATTGTCTCTTGGTTCAACAGGAAGCAGAAGTCAGTCGCATTGAGCTTGGCAGAGGATAAGTACACAGTAGCCAATTTGGTTGCTTGTGAGGGAATGTGGTTGAAGAAGTTGCTTTCAGGGTTGTTCGAGTGTGTGAGCTAGAGGCTACAGTAGTTCACTGTGATAATCAAAGTGGCATCAGGCTATCTGAAAAATCCAATGTTCAATGACCAGAGCAAACACATAGACATTCGGTACCACTTCCTAAGAGACTGTGTATAGAGAAAAACCATTCGGTTGAAGTACATTGAGACAGATGAGCAAATGGCAGACATTTTCACCAAGGCACTTTGCAGACACAATTTTTTGAGTTTAGAGACAAGTTGGGGTTGCTACCGAATCCCTTCCTCGTTGAGAGGGAGTGTTAGAAAGTGGCAACAAGAAAGGTCTTCTAGCATTGCATGTGTCCTTGCATGCTAGGAAACCATTAAACAGGAAGCCAAATGTATTTAATGTGATTTTCCTAAGTTTAGACTTGGGAAAATACATTAATTAATCTAATTTGATTTTGACTTAATGCAACTACTTTTATAAAGTGAAAAGTGAAATAATTTAAGTGATGGCTAATCTAATCTTGGCCATTGATTTCACCGAAGGATCACATCCACTATTCCATAGTGAGGGTTAGGGTTTTCGCTTAGCCATTGAGTTAAAAGGTTATTTGGTGGAAAGGCCACATACACAAGAGAGATACAAACAAAGAGAGAAGTTAGAAGGAGAAGTTTGCTGAGAAGACGAAGGAACACTCATCCGAAAGATTCGCAAAGTTACCAAGCAAAGCATCTGACCATATAGATCATGCAGAGGGAGGACCGTACACAGCAAAGGAGGGTCGTACGGATTTCATACAGCTGATGTCAGAACCATACAGATTCCGTACAGCTGACGCAGGAGGGTCGTATTGTTGACGCAAGCACGGGCTTTACCTTGTTGCTGGGGTTTGCCCAGTGATTTTGCAGAGGATCAGATTTGCCAGGTTGGGTGTATTATCTGCTGGATTGTAATTGTTCCATATCTTCTTAATAAAATTTTAAAATAAGAAATGAGTTGGAAATAAGCCTGATGAGAAACATAGTCATAAAAAGAGGTCTCAATATGTAGTTGAATGAGCTATTCCATTATCAAAAGAGAACCTTGTAATTGGAACCAAAAAACTATTGACAGAATGTGTATAAAGAATCAAACTGAAAGAAGACAAACAAGATAACCAGCATAGACCCATCTTAATTCTAGATCTACCAAGCACCAAGAGGGATCAAAATCCCTCCAAATGTAAACATTTTGATCATTCAATATGGCTCTAGGCTAGTAGTCTCACTCAATCTCATAAAACCTAGAACTCACTACTTATGCATATATTGATATATAGGAATACAATTTACAATTATCATTAACATATTTATTTTTGCATTGTAACAATAATTTTGTTTAAATATTATATTTGTAGCATTTTTACTTGTGTAAATTGGTATCTCTTTTATCGCATATATAGTAGCCAGGCTACCATATTCTATTTTTTAGATACAGTATATTTTTCAGCCAGATCTCTTACATATGAGATGTTGAGATGAACAGTTTTGACGGATCATTATTTTGTTAGTGGACTATTATACTCTCCCATGTCAAGACTGAGTCTTAAGACACTCAGATTCGAGGACTGATGTAGCCATTCAGTCATTTCTAGAGCAGTTAGTGATGCCCAGATTGGTTCTAGTGTTTTCTCATTGGACAGACGATGGTTCGAATGGATTATTTGCATGGTTATGACTCGGCATTTATTTTATTGTGTTATGGTTATCATTACTCTTATACTCATCTTTGTGACATATACTAGCATTTAGTGTCATGATCTTGCAATCATAAATATATGGAATTGGATGTATTTGTATTATGTATTGGTGTCCCTACTTAGACTTGGAAGTTCCTAATCTATGCTCATTGGTTTTACCCTCCTTAGAAAGAATAGAGGTAGTCATTCCCACCATTTCTTTGGCTTGCTAGTGTTGACTTCATCTTTCACTGTCTCCACCCATCCATTACCTTCCAGTTTTGTTTTTAACCCGGCTTACTACTTGACTTATGGCATGGAGGACCTTTCCCCACTAGAACCTTTGTTGGACAAACCTCCCTATTATAGTGTGTCTCGGCTCTGAGTTGGTGACAATACTTGCCTTTGCTGTGTTAGATTGTATGCCTAAATCATTCTGGTCCGTTGTCCCGATGTTTGGCACTACGCAGAACTCCCCCTAGTCACTTGAGATGGTGTTGGCTAAAACTGAAAGCTCATGTACTACTTGTATAGGAAATGTCTATATATGCGCCCATGGAAAATGTAAATTCTAAAATGTGTTTCTTAACATTTATGAGCAAAGGGCAAGAGCAACGAAATGCTAAAATACTCCGTGAAGGGTATAAGAAAAGGTCCCAAAAGCAATGGTTAACTATATCCAAATATTGTTGACCTTATAAATTTGGATATGTCCTAGATGAAAACTACAGTTAGTTGTGCTTTTAAGCACTGATGAAGTCCCCAAAAGGTCATATAGGCCAAAAAAGCCATGGAAATAAAATTGATGATCCTAATGAACCTGGATCAAACTTGATGTAGACATGATGCTTAAGTTGAATAAGCACTCTCTGAACAACTCAACCATTTGTGAGGCACTGCCATTCCATTTGTTGTTGTTTGTCCGGCATGTGGTTATATTGAGTATTCCCTTTCCATATCTAAAGTGTCATGATGTTAAGTTGGTAATCATCCTTTACCCTAGCCTTGTCAATTTCAGCCTTCACCCTTCAGTAGCAAATTGATTACAACTATGAAGTGAGTCTCCTGAAAATCTGGTCTGGGCAATAATAAATAAAACCTTATATATGTATTTGGTTGATGTACTGCCATTGAGGTGACTGCTACTTGTTATGATTGTTACTTAAATGATTTGTAGAGCATGTCTTAGCCTTGTAACACTTGCAGCAGATGGATGATAGTCTGAGTTATATTATTGGTATCTAGTCATTTACAGGTGATTATATTGTCTATTGGATATTGTTGATGATCAGGTAGAGATCTGGAAAGGGTATGAGTATATACCCTAGATGGATTTGGACTCTTTGGGTCTAATGAGACAGCTTGTTATCAGTTTCGGGCACTTGTAGAGATGATCAGGCTCATTTTACCCTTTTAATGCAATTTTGCTTCACTAGATGATGTGTCTAAGCAGGGAGATGTTTTAAATGGATCTTCTAGGGCGTTGTTTGAGGTATAGGGGGTGCAACCACTTGATTGTACCATAGTCCCCCCATCTCAGAGAGCCTAGTGGGATCAATTTGACAACGCAGGCACCATAGGAGGTTGTTTTGGCAGGTTCACATTTCTCGAGGCAGATTAAAAAATGATTAAATGGCTACTGAAGGAATCGATTTGGGCTACTAAGACAAGGAAATGGCATGGGATGAGTCATGATGATGAGTGTGATGTCCTCCGCACCTTCTCCAGCAGTTGCAGCACTTGATTGGGCCCACACCTATTTTTTTGGGCATTTTTAAATTATTTTATGGAGCTTTTGGGAGGCTCACGATTTCCTCAAGGAGGCACAAAGTCAAAAAATTAAAAATATTATATTATTTTATTGTGCCATGGGGCACCCAGAGGGAGTTAATTAACACTCCATGGACCCACCATGTGCTTCGTTTATTTCTTGTTGAGTGGGGTACCTTCTTTATGGGTGATCTAGTCCACTTTGGTACTTTATGGTTATATTGATCCATGTATTGTATGTTAAGCTCATCTCAATCATTGATTAGAACACTTATATCTTTTAATCTTAGCCACTCATTTTGAAAGTGGTTAGGATTTTGGTTCTCTCATTTCTATTTAAAGGAGAGAGCTTCTCATTTGTAAGGGGTCTTTGGCTCTTGGATCTAGATAATAGAAAAACTTTTCTTGTGAATATTTTTTGGATCTCCTTTGCATCTGGTGTTCTTAGATGGTGATTGGAAAGTCTTTTGCTTCCCAGCATTTGGGAAATTGTTATGAGATCTATATTTTTGGGGGATCATTGTCTTGTCTACAGGAGGACAACTTCAGCTTGGGTGTTTTTGCAGGGGGACCTCAACTCACCTAGATTGTCTTTGTTTTTATCAGGGGGTTTTCATTAGTGTCATTGCAATCTATGATTTTCTCTTGCTATTTTTCTGTAGCATTTAGCTTTATTCTCATGTGGCAACAAATCTGATATGGTTGATGTTTGTTGTGCAGGAGAGAGGGCACATTGACTTCCTCGGGCAAACACTGGACATAGAACTCGCTTCAATCTTCTCAAATTGATCGGGATGGCAAGGATCATCATCATCAAGGCATCTACAAGGTTTTCCAGGTAAGATCTACAGGTTGGTTCTTTTCTTCCATGATTTCAATCCATTGTACCTGATTTTCTCCAATTTACTGAAAACTTCAAAATATTAAAAAATCCAAAAAAAACACTTAATCGAGGAACCGTTCGATCTTTCAACAAACCACTGCTGGGTTTTGTAGATCGGGCATCCCTCTCACCATTTCATCTTCAACGTTGTCCAAAAGGCTGTTGGTTGGCCCTAGATCTGAGAAATTGACTGTTAAAACCCCAGCGCTCCCACTGAAAATTTGACCTTTTTCAAATCTGACTTTTTCCATAAAATAATCACTTGGGTTCATAGATCGAGTCTCCCTCACTCCAGAACAACCCCAACGCCGAGTTAGTTGCTGCCAAAAGACCCTAGATCTGAAAAACTGACTTTCTGCACCTTAACACTCCTCATCAGATTTTGACTTTTTCTAGATTTGATTTTTCCAGAAATTTTCCAACTTGGGTTTATAGATCAGGTCATCCACATCCCATTTCTCCTCCAATGCTGAGCTGATGCCTCACAGACTGTCCTAGATCTGAGGATCTGTCCCTCCAAACCCTAGCGCTAGCCCTCCTTCTGTTGGTTTCCCCTGCAAACTGAGATTTCTGGGGCAAACACTTTTCTAGGTCCATAGATCAAGGCATATCCCAAGTGGGTTCACTCTAATGATGTGCAAATACTGACTCCATTTCCCAAGGCGCAACAAGCATTGATCTCCAAGCCTAGCGCTAGCCCTCTTTTTGACCTCTTTTCCCTGAAAGTTGACTTTTCTTTGATGACTCAGGTATTTTGACATTGTCACATCTTGCATTGAGTCTATCCCTTTGGTACTAGATAGTCCTAGCTCTGTCCTTACTCACCTTGCATTGGTTACATTTCCCAAGGCAGTGGTTATCTTCGTTAGTTGCTAGTACCTCAACCCCAGATCTTGTATCCACCCCATAAGTTACCTTGATTCCACTTTGGATCGAACTTAACACTTCCAAAACCCTAATCCAAAGCCTTGGCACACCTGGTACCATCTCCCATAGATCCAGAATCTTCAATTACCTTACACCTTACGTACCTCAAGCCTACTTGCTCTGATTTGGTGTCTAGGTCTGATCTCTCCTGTCGGGAGTAGATCTAGATCTCCCCCTTTGTTGTCTGAGACTTAGATAACATAAAGTGAAGGCTGCCTTGATTGATGTGACAACCATCCATTTGGGAGTCTAAGCAGTCTTGGTTCCACCTCCTTAGTTGCTTGCCCCTCTACCATCCATCCTGGATCCATCATACATAGGCAATTACAAGGTTGGTGATAACACTCTCTTAACTCTCTATATAGCAATTTCAATATAAGGTGTACATATCAAATCTCTCTTTCATATATATAGAGAGATATTTCTATTTCCATTTGTATCTATATCTGGCTAACATATAGTATTATTATTATTATTTGTTAGAAGTATTTTTTTTGTCAAGATGACATATGATGATGTAAATATTACCCACATGACAACATCTCTATCATACTGGGTTGTGTTACATTATCTTAAGATTATAGCAATATATCTTCATTGCATTTATCAATAGGATCACTAGAAGATACACAAAGCACAGAACAATAACACGAGTATTTTTATCCTGGGAAACCCAAATGGGAGAAAACCCAGCAACCTTCATCTAAAGATGATAATTCTAAGATCAGAGTACAATGAAGAAGAAAGAGAAAATATGGAAAAGCTTTCCAAAGATAGAAACCCTGAAAAACAGTCTTCTTCTGCAGTATATGCGAACTTCTCTCTCTCCTAGAAAACTGCGAACTTCACTGTGCTGCTGCTATGTGGAATAATGAGGAGGGGCGCCTCCTATTTATACATATTTTCCACTAATAATTTAACTGGGGCCGACTTCTCTTGGGGGAGCATTAAATTTTATATTTTATAATTTATTTTATCTTTTCTTTTGCTTGTTTTTCTCCCCAAGGTCTACATTGTTCTTCTAGGGTTTGTATGATTGATTACAATAAGTTCATCTCCCGTAGGAGGTACAATACAAGAACAATAAGAGTAGCTTCTGAAGTTGCACAAACTCCAACACTCCCTCTCAACAAGGAAGGTATTCTTCGGTCTTCATTAGCATCACAATCGTCTGGGTTTCATCTGTACATATATATTGTCTCTATCATCTCTAAACGTACTAAAGGTTGTCTTTATGAATTTGTTCTATCTGGTTGTCTGAGAGACAATCTTCTACTACCTATCCGTCTCTACTGTCGATGGAATACTTCCATGCCTAGCTAGAGATCCTGGATGAACAAATATGTATGACCATTTACTACTTGTTCGTCTCATCTGCCGATGGGGAACTCCCATACATGGCTAAGAACCTGAACGAGTAAATGTGCACGACCATCTACTGCCTGTTCGTCTCATCCTACCAATGGGTTATTCCCATACCTGGTTGAGAACATGAACGAGTAGAGGTGTTTGTGCAATCACACTGCCATTTGCTACCTGTTCGACTCATTTGCCGATGAGATTTCTCCCATACTGGCTAAGCACCTGGACGAGCAGAGGCACTTGTGTGAACCCGACCATATACTACCTGTCGGTCTCATCTACCGATGAGATTTCTCCCATACATGGCTGAAAACCTGGATGAGTAGAGGTACCTAGGCAAAAGTATGGTAAATGTCTCTCAATCATCTTTCCCTCTCAAGGAGGGATACGTTCTCTTCTACTCCAAGTCTTCCGCGAAAGTATTCAAATTTCATCCTGGGAAGAGGCTTGGTGTGAACATTTGCAGTCTGGTCGTCTGTTGGAATATACTGGAGCTCAACCGCACCTTTCTGCACCATATCATGTATGAAGTGAAAATGGATCTCTATGTGCTTCGACTTGTCATGAAATACAGGATTCACTGACATCTGCACACAACTCTGGTGATAAGTATAACTCCCGATTCTTATTATTCCCTTGCTAATGCATATATTTATACAATTAATATGACGGTTGGGTTTCATCTTCCGCCCAGCCATTTCATATTCAGTTTTCTTTATTTATTTACAAAATATAATCCCGACGGATTATATTCTAACAATCCCCCCCTTAATCCGAAGGGGTGTTAGTAAGTCCGAGCATGTTTCTGAATCTTTCAAACTTTTCTCGTCGAAGAGCTTTGGTGAAGATGCCTGCAATTTGATCATTTGTGGAACAATGTCGAAGATGGACTGTCTTGGCCTCTACATGATGTCGAATCAAATGATACTTTGTGTTGATGTGTTTGGTTCGATCATGGAATCTAGGATTCTTAGCCAGCTTGATTGCAAAAGTATTGTCGACCAATAATGGAGTGGAGTTCTCTTGTTTTTCTTGCAAATCTTCGAGTATCTTCCTGAGCCATACTATTTCTTTCGTTGCTTCAGCTGCAGCCACATATTCTGCTTCTATTGTTGAATCTGCTGGAACTGACTGTTTGCGTGATC
>LPNX010855858.1:1515203-1562934 GCA_001517045.1 Pseudotsuga menziesii
AATGAACTTAATATGACAAAGAGAAAAACAATAACCTTGCAGGTCTACAGTGTCTGCCAAGGTGATTTACAATGTTAATATCTCAACTTCAAGTTTTAAAATGACAGTATCATTGACCAACAACACGGAGGCAGAGAAAATATGCTTTCAATCTCTCACCAATTCACATGAGCAGTATCCTCACACAGCAGGTGCTCTTCTAGTCGCAGCTTCAAATTCGAAAGGGAAAAAATGCAATAATTCTAGGTTTATACATTTCAAGATTACAACATCATACACAGCAGCATATATCTTCCACCGAAGTCTTATCATATATATATTAGTCACGGTCCTTTTTACTCAATGTAAATGAAAAAGACTTGCTGACTTTTCCCTTTACATCCATGCACAGAAATTAGGGTTTTTGTATTTCAACCAACAAAAACGTTTACCTCCGCTTAGCTGAATACAGGAGCTTATTGTGACTGAATCTCATTCAAGCTCAGTGCATAGGCACGAGCTCTCACCTTAAGTTGTTATCGCAGCAACACCAAAATGGTCACTTCTCTCCACGCTCTTGAAGAGAGCAGTCTTCACGTAGGTTTCACAAGAGATATCAGACTTAGATTACACGCTGGAACGCGCCCACGCATTTGGGAGATCGATGCATACACTCCACGAGATTTACCAATATTTCACCATAGCAATTCCTCAATTCTCTCATTCCTCATCGCAGGTCTCCACGCAGCTTCAGGCTCGGTCTTCAACATATATCAGTCTCCGGGTGAATGTATGAGAGCAGATGGAGGACAGGCCGCAGCAGTGAGTCTCCAACGCAGTCTCAAATCGACAGCAGTCTCAATATCAACGCAGCCTCAATCTCAAACTCAACGCAGTCTCAAACTCAACGCAGTCTCAAATCGACAGCAGTCTCAATATCAACGTAGCGCAGTCACGATTCACGACTTATACACAAACGTGGAATGTATCACTGATGGGTAAAATTAGGGTTACACTAATACAACGAAGGAGAGGTATCGCCACTACGTAGATATGCAGACCTAAGGATAGTCTGCAAAATGCAAGCAGGTAGAATGGCAAGAATTAAAATGCTTGAGACAGATTCACCAGGTGAATGGAAAACGCTACAATATGCAGTAGTATACAATAGATTAGGGTTAGGCAGGTCTCCAAGAGAATAACGCATACAATGCATGCAACTGGCAGACTGACGTAGCAGGCAGAATGCCAGGACTGAAATGCAGCCAGGCAGGAGTTACGGTAGGCAGCCAAGCTCTGATACCACTGATAGGTATAACTTCCGATTCTTATTATTCCCTTGCTAATGCATATATTTATACAATTAATATGACGGTTGGGTTTCATCTTCCGCCCAGCCATTTCATATTCAGTTTTCTTTATTTATTTACAAAATATAATCCCGACGGATTATATTCTAACATTTGGTTATCACGGTGAATCACAGTTGGCTCTAGAATCTGGCCAAACAATCCTACAAGAAGTTTATGAAGCCAAACTGCTTCTTGGGCTACTGAACTTGCAGCCATATACTCAGCCTCTGCAATACTGAGAGCTACTGAGTTCTGTTTCCCACTGCACTAGGAAAATACTGTAGAACCTAGACTGAAACAATACCTTGAAGTGCTCATCTTATTTGTAGTGCATCCGAACCAATCTGAGTCTGTAAACCCTTGCAATCTCAAGTCACAATCTGAATTCTATCGTAGATCATATCCCAAAGTGCCACATAAGCTCCATCCTGGGAAGAGGCTTGGTGTGAACATCTGCAGTCTGGTCGTCTGTTGGAATATACTGGAGCTCAACCGTACCTTTCTGCACCATATCATGTATGAAGTGATACTGGATCTCTATGTGCTTTGACTTGTCGTGAAATACAGGATTCACTGACATCTGCACACAACTCTAGTTATCACAGTGAATCACGGTTGGCTCTAGAATCTGGCCAAACAATCCTACAAGAAGTTTATGAAGCCAAACTGCTTCTTGGGCTACTGAACTTGCAGCCATATACTCGGCCTTTGCAATACTGAGAGCTACTGAGTTCTGCTTCCTACTGCACTAGGAAAACACTGTAGAACCTAGACTGAAACAACATCTTGAAGTGCTCTTCCTATTTGTAGTGCATCCGAACCAATCTGAGTCTGTAAACCCTTGCAATCTCAAGTCACAATCTGAATTCTATCGTAGATCATATCCCAAAGTGCCACATAAGCTTCATCCTGGGAAGAGGCTTGGTGTGAACATCTGCAGTCTGGTCGTCTGTTGGAATATACTGGAGCTCAACCGCACCTTTCTGCACCTTATCATGTAAGAAGTGATACTGGATCTCTATGTGCTTCGACTTGTCGTGAAATATAGGATTCACTGACATCTGCACACAACTCTGGTTATCACGGTGAATAACAATTGGCTCTAGAATCTAGCCAAACAATCCTACAAGAAGTTTATGAAGCCAAACTGCTTCTTGGGCTGCTGAACTTGCAGCCATATACTCGGCCTCTGCAATACTGAGAGCTACTGAGTTCTGCTTCCTACTGCACTAGGAAAATACTATAGAACCTAGACTGAAACAACATCTTGAAGTACTCTTCCTATTTGTAGTGCATCCGAACCAATTTGAGTCTGTAAACCCTTGCAATCTCAAGTCACAATCTGAATTCTATCGTAGATCATATCCCAAAGTGCCACATAAGTATCTAAGCACATGTTTTGCAACAGTCCAGTGAATCTGCCTTCGTTCACTGACTGAGGGCATTCACAGCAAAATAAATATCTGGTCTGGTGTTTGTCATATACATCAAGGACCCAATCACTGGTGATACATAGTGGTATCGATCAAATTTGAATCTCAAACAAAATCTCTCAGCTTCTTCAAATTTGCATCCATCGGAGTAGCTATGGACTTGCAGTCCAACATTCTGAATCTTTTCAGTATATCTTGTCTTAGGAAAATCTTCTTCTACCTTTGCCATAATTCCAATCTCAAGAAGTAATGTATCAATATTGTCATTGAGAAAGGTTGTCTTGATATCCATCTGATACAGCTTTCATCTCATAGCTGAAGTGATAGCAATGATTTGATGGAAGTATATCGAGCGATAGGAGCAACTGTCTCATCATAAATGACTCCCTCTTTCTGAGAGAGCCCTGTGACAACAAATTTGGCCTTGTATTTTTCAATGCTCCCATCTGCTCCATGTGGAGTTTCATGCTCCTCTGCATTCTGCAAAATCTGCCGTGCCCATCTAGGTCTTTTCGGGCTTACTGCCATATCTGGGGGAGCATCATCTAGCTCAACTGGATCAATGGGACTAATCGGTTTATTCATTTCTTCAGACTCCCTCTTAATGTTTGGAGGGGGAGATGATCTCATCTCTTCATCGTCATCGATCTCCATATCTGATCCTCTTCCTTTTCGAATAGCTATTTCTTCTTCAAAGGTTGCTTCCTGCCTGACTTCGATTTGATTCGATCCTGGGATGTCTATTCTGTAATCCTTTGAAGACTTGCGATATCCCACATATGTTTCCTTCTTGCATGAAGGTTCTAACTTAGACATGTAAATGTAGATTGGAAAGTAATTATCAATCCTGGTGACGACTAGGTTCATCAAGGATCCTTCAATTGTCTTCTTCAAGTCACGACATCAATGTCATCAGGTTTCTATCATGTGTAATAGATTAGAATCCTTGTCTTTGAGGGATAACTTCCTCCGTCTCTCAGAAGTCGGTTGAGTAAATCTCGTTGAAGCAGCAGATAGACCGACATTCATAAAAGCTTTCTGCTTCTGATCACCAAATCTCTGCATGAGACTATTCTAGGTCTAAGAGTCATAATACATGCTTCTAGAGGCTTTCTGCTTCCGTTTCATCCGTATATCAATGGGATCACTTCTCCTTGTAGATCATGGCATTCCCTACAAGTCATATCCCGTCAGATGGTTAGCAATATTTCATAATCAATGTATAAACAAAATAATGTAGGCAACCATTTAGTCAATGCTTCGATACAACACACATAAGGCCATTATCCGGATGCTTATGGTCTCGATTATAGCATACCATTAAGAGTGTGTACTACTCTAGTATGTTATAAAGGAGTTGTCATCCTAGATGGGTTGTGCAGCATGACAAGCTATTTAACTACCTGAATTTAGAAATGTAGATCTATGTAAAACTTATTAAAAAAAACAACCAGATCTAATCTACTAGAGCATGTACAATCAAATACTTATCTTTTGTAGTTTTGTGGGTGGGCTCCCACTGTCAAAGTCCACTGATCTTCATATGTTTGATTGATGATCATCACAGTCTGGATCTTCATAGCATTTAGAAGAAGAACTCCAAACGATCATCCTTCCTTGGCTCCTTGTGGGGAGGGTCTTCTTCTACATCAACAGTTGAAGCTTCATGCTTCCTTTTGATTGAACTTCGACAGCTATTGGCATAATGACTGTATTTCTTGCACCTGTAATACTGTATCTGAGATAAGTCCTTCTCTTGTTTATTCTGATCTGGTGGAGGACTTGATCTCTTAACTTGACGCTTGTGATTGAAGGACGACTTCCTTCCCCTTCCGTTGCCTTTCTTGGCATGAAATATGAACGCTTGATTCTCCTCAGGTTGGGCGCCATGAAATCTTTGGCGTGTTGTGATTCTTGTTTCTTCCTGAGTGCATTTTGCCCATAGCTTATCAAATCTGGGCAACTTGGTCCAACCACTTATAGTTTGGATGAAAGACTCCCAAGATGGTGGGAGAGCATTTAAGGTGGTCATAACGAGATCCTTTTCTTCAAGATTGTCTCCACTAAACTTTAGCTTGTCCAGAAGTTTGGTGATCCTCATGAAATATGAGGCACTATTCTCAGACTTCGTCATCGTCATATTCAACAATTTATCCTCGATGTGAGGATCACATTGATATTTCTGTGTTCAAATAGCTTCTTTAAGGTTTTGAACATCTTCCTCGCTGTCGTCTTTCCCGAGATCTGAGGAACCAAAAAATCCTTCTTGCTTTGGCATCATTCTTCCTCTAGCGAGGTTTTTGTCTTCTCTGGCTTCTGGTTCTGGGACCTTTTCATTCACACTGTAATAGATCATTTTCTTCTAGTAGGAGAAGAACCCTAGACTTCCAAGGGATGAAGTTGGAAGCTCCTTCCAAACAATCTTCAACCTTCATGCTGATCATCTTGATTGTAGATCTGGATCTAAAACCCTAGCAGAGACTAGGTCAAAACTGAAGGTTGGAGTTTTGGAAAACTGACTCCACAGATAAATGCAACCTAGAGAGGCGAGTTAAGAAGTGGTAGAGTCTAGCCAAAACCGTGGATGGAGTAGGTAAAAAACTAAAACCCTAATTTCTGTTGCAGCTGGAGAATTAGGTCAAAATTAAAAAATTCTCAAAGTTGAATTCTATCTACACCAAAAGATTTGCCCTCCTTAGAGCAAAATTCCCAAGGCTCTTTTTTTGCCAAAAGGTTTAGTGAAGACCTTGAAAGATAAAACCCTAGTTCCAACAGAGTTTCGGCAATGGATTCTTCTAGCACTGCTCTGATACCATGTTACATTTTCTAAATATTATAGCAATATATCTTAATTGCATTTATCAATAGGATCACTAGAAGATAGACAAAGCACATAACAATAACACGAGTATTTTTATCCTGGGAAACCCAAATGGGAGAAAATCCAACAAGAAGAAAGAGAATATGGAAAAGCTTTCCAAAGATAGAAACCATGAAAAAAAGTAAATGGAAAAGCAAGCTGTTTTTTCCTCTCAGTGTGACCCTCACCTACCCTTCCCATACCCCTATCCCTTCGCCCTCTCCCCTGTACCAGACCTCTTTCCTTCACTCCCTTTTCCCTTCTCCATTGGTCATAAGGCTGGTTCTCTCTCTCTCCTCAGGCCACCCTTTATTCCATGGTATCATTTCCCCTATCAGCAACTTAGCCCCTTCTCCCCTCTCTCGTCGAGTGAAAGGCATAGTCCTCAGACTGTCCTCTCCCCTGCTCCCCTCCCTCTCCTTCCCCCACCTGCATTTCATCTCTTCAATCATACTGAGATACATTCTGAGATCCTACCCTGCTCTCTGTCATTATGGCTCAGCAGGGAAAGATATACAGGGCTATTTACCCTTCTATATAGGGAATCCCCTTGCTTTGGATTTTTTTGTCATCCTATAGTTCCCTTTCAGACTGGTGGTATGTCAGATAGAGACAAGACATCTGTGCAGGCGCTTTTACAAAGAAAAGTTCAACGAGTTCAGAGGGGGCATAATAGATATAAAGAAGCTACTATCTGAGAGGATTGATACAGTCAAACGACAAATGAAAGAACACGTCTAAAGGAGGGTGTACAGATGCAGGCCATGGATGTAGTTGAGGCCAAGAGGATGCAGGGGATGCAGATATCATTCAAGCTGCTGTGAGAGGTTGGAGACATTTGAGCTTAGATTGGATGAATTGGTCGAATATTCTCCCAGATGCATACCAGATTTGGGTGGGAAAATGCTTGTTTCCCAGCCCATAGGTACCAGGCTGCACAGCAACACTCCCTCTCCTCCAGGCAGCAATGACGAGCAAAGCATAGCTGATACTTGCCAGGTTAAGGAAGAATAAAAGTTACAATTATCTCAGCTCTCCCTCTTTTTACTTTCCTCGTTTATTGGGTAAATGTAAGAAGCTAGGAGAATGATTCTTTGGCTCCCCCATGAATTTGTAATCTGAGCAGCCGGAATCCAGCTCTGTTGTAGACCATCTCTTCGCTAAGTTTTGACAGCTAGTTCAGAATGTTGTAACCTCTTATGGGTATATCCAGGGCCTTAACAGTGATTTGGCCATAACACCATGTCCTCGTGATAAACGGCCCAAAAATAATTGAATAAATCAGTTTTCTCCAAGCTTTGGGGATGCAGGTACTCAAGTGTAATTTGGATCTAAAATTAAGGGGAAAGGGTAAAGGAAAAGAAAAAATAGAAAATGGACTTAGATTTATCTTAACCATAAACATGTCCTCGGTCCTTAATAATTATAATATCCTACACCCAAGAAAAAAAGTGAAGCTTGGAGATTTTTAGAAGTGTCTCCAGGGTTTGTGGAAGTGATTAATCCAGGATTTGATGCATATCCAGGGATAATGGAAGCGGGTATTCCGAGGTTTTTGAAAATAGTAATAACATTTATTTCAGAATGCATCTCAATGGTTTAAGGGAGTGAGTATTTAAAGAATTTTGGATTTCGTTAAAGCAATCGTTTCGAAACGCCTGTCCAGGATTCATGTATGTAGATATCCAACCGCATTTGGGATCGATTAAAACAATTGTTTAGAAATGCAACGCTAGGGTTTATAGAAGTGGGTATCCGAATAACTCACCAAAATGCAGTGACAGTGGAGAATTCATCAATGGATAGCATTATACTGAAGGCTGCAACAGCGAAGCAGAACTGCCCAATTCTCAATAAAAGACCCCCCAGCGTTCCAGGCATCCCCTGCCAATCTTTCATTCTCACTCTCGGAACGACTTGAACATCTGCAGGAGGTACATCCACCGGATGCACGGCCGGATGGCTGGAATTCATTTTATTTCGTCGCCAAATTGTTCTTCAATGCCGACACACGATAGGCTTCACATGTCTACACGCCATCGCAATGGGTAGGAGAACTTGAAATCAGCTGCTGGGGCCTCTGCGGAGAGAAGTGTTCTGGAATTGAACACCCTTGAAGTCAGGCAGAGTCTGGAAGAACAGTGTTTGAATGTGAAGCACGCAATGGTGGGTGTCATTGGGTATCATTATATATTTTCATGGTATGAGAAAAAGTGAAAATTCCTTTTGTTTGTTTTATTTAGATTTAGATGTTCATTTAAAGCTAAACAAAATAGCTCAAAAAGGTGGTTAGTGGTTATTTGTTGGGTCAGACAAATTCGCTTTAGGCCTAAGATTTGTGGGTTGATTCGATAGTCCATTTTTATATATGATTAGTTTTGCGTTTTTTAATTTTGATTAAACAAAGAAAAAATAAATATGCAATAAAGGAAATGTGAAAAATAAATAAATAAAAATATATATTAATAACAAAATGACAAAAAAATTGTAATATTGTAAAAATTAAAAATAATATTTATTATAATAAAATATATTTTGTTGTACTTTCTTAAGAGTTTTTAATAGGTTTAAAAATATATATTAATAACAAAATGACAAAAAAATTGTAATATTGTAAAAATTAAAAATAATATTTATTATAATAAAATATATTTTGTTGTACTTTCTTAAGAGTTTTTAATAGGTTTTTGTAACGTTTGTGGAATATTTGGATCTCGGATGTATTGTTTTTTATATTTTTCACTTACAATTTTAATTAAATTAATGTAAAATAATCATTAAAAATTAATAATATTAAACTATATGTTCGAAAGATTTCATAAACATGGATTTTATTAATAAATTATGCTATTACATTAAAATGAAATTACTTTAGTTAATCAATCATACGATAGAGACTGAATAATAATAATCTTTTGTACTTTTAAAATATATTACTTTATCTACATTGAAATTGGAAAATATCCATTAAATATAATAGTTTTGGACACCCTATATATAGTAAGCTAGCTATGGAGCAATCCTCCCTCATCGGACGGAGGAGGAGCAAAGTTAACGTTGACTTTGCTCCTCCTCCGTTCAATGGAGGGAGAATTGCTCCATAGCTAGCTCACTCCTATATATATATATACTATTAGTTTTGGTTGAGAAGGTGATTGTTAATGATATCTTCTGGAGAGTCGGTGGTGAGTAATGGTTTATTGTTTATCTTTAGCTTATTATCAGAACATTATTAATGCTTGAAATGATCTTTGAATCTCTATTCCATAAACGGACATTTAAGATTTTTTAGGTTTAATTTTGAATTAATTAATATTTATAAAAGTTTCAAAAATTAATATTTTTAATATTAATATAAAGTTATTATTTATATTAAAATTATTATTTTATTTTATTTATAATTTTATTATAAATTTTAATTTATGTTACGGTAATTTTATGTTTTAAATGTGTAATAATATTAAAAGTTTTAACATCATAGGTTTTCTAAATTAACCATTTTATTTGAGTTTTTGATAAAGGTAAAACCTAAAATAAAAACGGTTTTGTAATTTTTAATTGAATCAAGTTTTTAATTAATGTTATTAAAAATTTTATTTTAATGTTTTAATATTTATATTAACTTTTATATTTTAATAAAGGCTTTTAATGTAAAAGTTTTATTAAATTTTTTTATTAAGTAAGGGTTTAATCTAAATGTTTTATTTTAAAGTTTAAAGGTTTTAAACTAGATGTTTTAATTGAATTTTTTAAATTAACTAATTTGTTAATTTTAGGATAATTAGTTTGATAGTTGTTGGCTCAATTTAGTTAGGTTAGGGAGCCACCACCTCTTAATGGTCAAGCCATCATCCTTATTTAAACAATTGGGGTGTTTCATGATTTCTATAGTTTTCTTGATCCTTCTCAAGGACCAATTATCCACCTGAGCTAGAACTTTCATGTCATCTATCCATATATACTATAATTTATTTTTTTTAAGTGGTAAAATTTCTACATCCAGAAGCTAGGTGCTCCCCAATTTAGTATGGAGAGATCCTGTCACATTAGTCCGGTTATGCTAGCGGACATAAATAAAAAAAATATTAAAAATAAAAAATATTAAATATTAAAAATATATANTAAGCGGGAAAGGTGTGGCCTTGAGGGCAAGCAAAGAGCTAGGTGTTGTCACATGATCCCAACTCCTTCGTTTAGGCTAACTCCTAACGAAGCCAAGAGGGGTAGTCCCTAAAAAAGGTTGTCTAAGGTTTTTTATTTTAAAGTGTTCTTAGATGTAAGATGAGAATTAGTGTTAGTTGTAAATTTTCTCGTGATGGAGTTTTGCAGCGGCAAAGCGCGGCTAGGGTTTCCCTAGCCGCTATTCCTTCTTACTTACTCGTCATCTATCTCGAAGGCGGCTTCCCTCGTCCGGCTTAGCCCCTACTAGACTTACTGTCTCTTTTGCGACTCCTTCCGTGAGGGGTGAGGCTTATGCTTGTGAATCCATTCGTTTTGAAGCTGATGCATGATGGCTCAAGACCCGCTTTTGGCCTTTAAGGCTTTAGTTCATTCCATCGCTCCTAAGGCGAAGTCTCTGCCCACTTCCAAGTTCGTGAAAAAGATGGATGAGATCCCCTCTCTAGAGCTCTATCCATCGGATCCATGCCGATTGGCATTCATTTTCTCTTAAAAAGCCCTCATTGGCAAGTTCACAAGGTTATGGCCCAGCCTAAAGGCAGTGGAGCCGTGCATTGCAGAGCACTGGAGCCATATTGTGCATGGACAGGCTTCTCTATGTGCAACTGGTAGGGGTTATTTTGTGTTCATTTCTTGAGTAAGGAAGAACGAGACTTAGTCTTCAAATCATGCCCCTACTTCATGGGATCAAGAGGGTTGTTTTTAGCCCCTTAGACTCTAGATTTCAATCCAAAAGTAGAGATTACAGCTGCCCTAGTATGGGTTAGATTGTCGCACCTCCCCCTTCACCTCTGGGGGAAAAGTTCTTTGGCGGACATTGGAAATAAACTAGGGCGCTTTTTGGATAGTGCGGAGCCAAAAGGGGGTCAGTTTACATGTGCCTGTATCTGCGTAGAGGTAAACCTTGAGAAAAGACTTACGGAAGCCCTAAAGCTCACCTTGGGTGACTGGAGTCACATCCAAGAGTTGGACTACGAGCAGATCCCCTTTAAATGCAACTTTTGCCATATTTATGGCCACTTTGCGAAAAGCTGCCCCAAAATCTCTGAGTCATCAGTCCCTCCTCTAACCAAAGATGTAGAGTTTCAGACAGTCACAAATCGGCGTCGGCCTCCTTGGCGAAAGGAGCCCCAAGTTCCCCAGCACAAGGCAACTGAAGTCCCTCCAACTGCAGAAGTAGCCCTGCTACGCTGGAAAGCAAAAATAGCTTTGAAGTGTTGCAGGAGGTTGAAGTTCAAGAAACCGAAGCAGAACCGGCTACGGAAGCCCCAGTGCAAGATGAGAACCCTCCAGGTCCTTCCAATCCTCCAGAGATAGTTGTCGTCGACCATGTCGTGAAAGCAGATACTCCTTATGCTGCTCCACCAGAAGCCAAGAGAGATGTTCGAACGCTAGATCTTGAGCCCATAACCCAAGCAGGCTCCTCCCTAAGCTCCTCCTCTAGGTCTGAGGGAAACTTAGAATCTGAATGCTTCCCAGCCCCCTCTCCTAGCCTCACCGAAGGAAGGAAGTAAAATAAAGAACGTAGGGAAAATGAAGTAGCCACAAACATTTTTTTGGGCTCTCAGAAAAGGTTGGACCCTTTCATTAAGGGGCATTTTGACTCCCCCTCCAATTAATGTTTTGCTTATGCATTCTTCTCTGCTCACAGTTTGTGAGAGTCTACTCTTGTAAGCAAGCCGTGTCTTTTTCTCGAAATATCTCCATAAGCAAGTGGGATCTTTCTCCCAAGACTTTTTCAAGAAGGTTGACAGTACTGTTAGAGGTCATCAACCTTCTTTATTTTTGTAATTCTGAGATTCTGGTTCGCCAGAAAACCATTTAATACCAATTAACCGTTACTGTAAAAAAAAAGATGAGAACTAGTGTTGTTTAGGAGTAAAATATACATAAAAAAGACCAATTACGCAATCCACGTTGCTATTTACAAAACATGATATAAATGATGACACAGGTATTAACGCATTTACACATAAAATAACTTAAACAAATGAACAAATGGTCCAAACCAGATGATGCAAAAATAAACAAACTGGTGCCTAAAAAATGGAGTTAGGATGTTGAAAATCTAAGACTCGGATGTTTGTGAGATCGTTTTGCAAATGTACTTGGTCAAATTTTAATGTACGTTTTATGAATGATCTTGTTAATTAGGCGGGGCGGGGTGGCGAGGGGGGGCAGGTTCCACTTGGAAGTATAACCGAAAATACTCTAAGTGGCTCCGTTTAAGCACATGTTGGACAATCCGGTTTGCAGTCAGGCGTTCGATAACTTTCGAACTACTGTGAAACTAGGAGAGCTACCCAGCATACCCACTAAGAGATTGGCCACTCAGAATATTGCACTAAATGCAGGGTAGTAAATTTTATTATAATGGCAGTTGGAATTATATCTGTGAATTAAATAGTTACAGTGCTTCTGGGTATCCTGATTGGGTAGAGCATACACACTGTAAAAATAAGTAAATTTCAATTTTATGGGGATGGTGAGTTGCAAATTTTATTAACAAATAAAGCTCTCCGACAGAGAGTGCTTTTAATCTACCTTATGGTGAGATTCAAGAGTCTTATCTAATCTATGATGCGAATGCAATGCAAGTGCACTCTGACAGAGAGTGCTCTTGACTTGCCTTATGACAAGTTTAAAAGACTTTGTGTTATTTTTATGATAATTAATCAAAGAGCAAGAAACATGATGAAGTGAATGGCATGCATGCAATGAAATTGAATTTAGCAATTAGTAGGAAATAAAACCAAGTCTAAAAGAGATCTAAACTAAGCAATGAAAAGACAATACACCCTTTCTCCAAATAGGGGAAGTAGAAAAAAGTGTGGGAGGTTTAACCCCATTAGCCCTCTTTATTAATAATTACAATAAAATAGATTTTAACCCTTGAAAAGAAAGCAAGAAATAAAAACCAAGGAAAGAAGCCTTAATGGCTTTTACAAGGATGCAAGCTTTTCTTGGTTTTACAATTGCTTCAATCCTTAAGTCCTTATTGATTCAATTTTCCTCTTCAATGTCTGCACAAAACCAACTAGTACTCAAGCACCCATTATTGTTAGACAAAAAGAAACTAATTTAAATGAAAAAAATAACTCTTTTTTAATGCAAAAATTTAATGTTTTTTGAAGCAAAAACATGCAACAAAAAGAGTAAAATGGAAAGCTAAAAGATGTAAAAACAGGGCAGCCAACAAAAGAATTAGATGGCTGCAACAAAAAGCAAAAATAGGCAGCCAAGTAAAAAGAAAGATGGCTGCAAATCAGAGATGAAAAGAGGCTTGAAAAATGGCAAAAAAAGCGCTGAAAAAGTGCCCAAAAGGGCTGAAAATAGGTGTGAAAGAGGGAAGCCAACTAAAAGGAAAGTTGGCTGCAAAATTTTGGTAAATATGACAGCCAACAAAAGGCATTTATGGCTGCAAATAAAAGGAGAAAGAGGGCATCGAAGAGTGGAGAAAAAAAGAGCAAAAAATGAAAGAAAAACAGGGTAAAAACCAGTAAAACAAAGAGGTAAAAAGAGGAGTAAAAAGACAAAAAAAAGTGAAGGCAAAAGAAACAAACCAAAAAAGAGTAAAGAAGAGACGGATAAGAGAGTAAAGAAAGAGAAGAAGAAGAAGGATGTGGGGATTTTAAAACCAAAGGGAAATATTTTTGAAAGTTTGATTAATAGAGGTAAGAAAGAGCCCCTTTTTAGCCGTATGTTTTTTGATGCCGGATTAAATGCTTTGAAGAACCTGCATGGTGAAAGTATGAAGTTAAAAAATCCTTGATGAAAACCAGTTGAACTTCAACCCCTCATCTCCTGGCGATTCCTGAAACCAACACAAATCAATACAAATAAAGTGATCAAATGCTAGGATGTAATAATCAAAATAGATAATGAAAGGCATTGGTATAACTCACTACTTCCTGCCCGCTTCACATATATAATGAAAATTGCATAGACAATCAAATTAAAACTTTAAATGACTACCCTACTGTGCTAGATTTATAGCCTTCATGAGCTAACATTGATCAACATTAATTAAAATAAAGCGAGGGTTGAGAAACAATATCACCTCGCAAGGTGAAAACCACATGCAAATAACCCACACATAGACCTCCAAAGTCACTTTATTTCGTTATTGAATCTCGGTTACAATCTTGACAGAGTTCTCTTGCAATTTCTCCATATGCAAATGGGAAGAAGAGCCTCTTATTTATACAAAAAAAAAAGAAAGATAAGGCTTAAAACCCTAAATCTGGATTAAGAGTAACACCAGAGTGAATCTCTTGATTGACTAAGCTCAGCATGATGATTTGAAGTTGAACTGGGCTGCAACTGGGTTGTAACTGAGTGTTGGAGTAATGAGGTGGGGGTGAGGTTGCTCATCTTCCCTCGTAATGATCACCCAGCCAATAGATAACCCACACTTCAACCAAAAACGAATTTGACCAAAGAGGGCAAATTTCTAACTAATAATTCAACTGCTACACTCTGATACTTGATCTGAAACTGACTGATATTAATTGGAATTATCATAAATGCTCTGTGTTGAGCTAATTAGCTCTTTATTTTATTCAATTTGGTTTTTTTGGAGATATTTTGATTTTCTCAAATTTATTATTTTTTATTATTTTAATTAATATTTCTCATTTTTTAGGTTTTTTGAGAAAATATTAATTATAAGGCCAAATAATAGTCTGAAACTTAGGATAAGTGTGTCTAGGGGTTAAATGAGGTGTTTTGGCTTAGAAAATAAGTGTTTATTTGCCAAAAACACTCCCCGGACCACTTAATTAGTACAAAATCAAATTTTCCAATTAACCCAGGTCAAAATGGTTTAATTAATTGAAAATTTTAATTAATTTTGTGTAGTCAAAAAATAAAAAATAAAAAATCACTATGCGTTTGGGAAAAAAAAATTCGAACATTGTTTTAATGTATCACGAGACCTAGGAAATGACCATAGAACATACAAATAGTGTCTAGTAGATTCATATTTACTAGTTGGACTCTAATAACTCCCCAAGACCCAAGATTCAAAATCGTGCATTCCAGCTTTGGAGGAAGCGGGAGAAAACCTTGTCGATTATACTCGGCTATAGGCAAATCATAATTGACAAGGGAAAAAACTCCCTGGAATACCTTAGTTGAAATTTTACGTCTCAGGGGACCAAGCCACTCAAAACCCCTACTGGCACACTTTATTACAAAAACCCCTTGGGGCATGGTCATTTCAACATAAAAATAAAAAAGACTAGCCAAAATTGGCTAAGCAACACATTCTGAACTTCTGCTGCACTGAACATGAACATTGGCCATGTTCATCAAATGGCGGCTCAACAGGAGGCTCAACTATTGTACAAAATGGTTGGTAACAGACTTAAATAAAATAAAATTGTAATGTCACCATACTCTATAATGCGGATTAATTAAAAAATTTACTTCAAGAACCCTTGTTGCCCTTCGAAACACAAGACATGGACATTAACACACTTCAACCTTCACTCTCGGGCTTAGAAACCAATGTAACAGTTGTTCCTCCCTTCACGGATTCCTTCTGTGACCGGAAACACCCTTTCCGCGCTTCCGCTTTTCGCCTTCAACCTCGGAAATCAGGAATCATAAACTTAATGTGTGACAGAAACCTTTAATCACTCTTTCGCCTACCACCTTCCGTACTTTCACTTTCCGCCTTTTGACCTCGGAAATCGGGAATCAAAACTTAATGTGAAACAAAAACCTTTAACCACTCTTCCACACTTTCGCTTTCTGCCTTCTGACCTCGGAAATCGGGAATCGAAAACTTAATGTGCGATGAAAACCTTTAACCACTCTTCCGCCTTCAGCTCTTCCGCTTTCCTCCTTCTGACCTCGAAAATAAGGAATTGGAAAACAACTTTCGACCTTATCCTCTTTTGTACTTCCAACTTCCGCTTTCCGACATCGGACTTCGAAAGTTGGAAAACACATTTTCTGCCCTATTTTCAACCATCCTTTTCACCTTCCGCGAGCAGATCCTGGGGTGCAGAAACATAACAATTCTGCCCTGTTCAACTTTCCCTTTTTTGGTTTCCGCCTTCTGCTTCTCGTAGGCAGATTCCAAGGGGAGAAAACACTAAGTCAGCTGCCTCCTGACTCTGAAATAGGATTTTAGCCTCCATGAACTTAGGCAAATGCATTGCAAAAACATAAGGCATGTACATAAGTAAAATGAAGGAAAACATAACAAAAATAAACTTCTACTTAACCATCAATAAGCATTAAACATTATCATAATAACTCATAAGCAAATGCATGGCATAAAAAAACATAACATAGATACTTGTCTAGATGATTAAGTTGTTCCGCAACTAGCTATGTCGTTTCAACGTTCCACCCAACCATAGTTCAATGTGTTCATTATTCTCTCAACACCAATGTCACCCTCGAGCTAGGCATGATTTTCACAAGGAACTAGGGAACAACAGTCTTACACATAGCCATAACTCATAACACATAGTCAAGCCAATAGATGGGTTTCACAGGCTTCAGAGCCAAGCAATCTTGTAGTTGGGTTTATTAGACTGTCCAGGAAACAAGATAAAACACTGTTGGGTTTCACAGGCTACATAGCCAAGCCAACAAACAGTTGGGTTTCATAGACTGTACACAATCAAGCCAACATCCACATTAAGGACCAGCCAAGCCAACATATGGGTTTCACAGGATACTCAGCCAAGCCATCTTTCACAGTTGGGTTTCACAGGCTATCCATCCAAGGATTACACACATGGCCCAAAGAACAACAAGACATAGCCAAGCCAACTACCAGTTAGGTTTCACAGGCTGCTCAGGCAGTGGACAGGAAGAACTGCTAAGCTAGTAAGGCTTATCCACAGAGCTAAGGACACCTTCACAAGATCTATCTGGCCTGGCATCCATGTTGCCTACACACCCAACACAAGAAAGTGTCCCCTTCTCTGCTCCACAGTCCCTCAGGCTACACCTTTCCTTCTAGTTCTCTTCAGGATGTGCAGAGTAGATTCACCAGCCACTCTTATCTTATTGTGAGGTTCCACATTAGGTTTAACAAGCACATTATACGTCTCCTCCACTCCTAAGTCTTGCATATGGTTCAGACCCAAACCAGGGTGCACACATCACAACAAACCACATGGAGACTCAACAACACAAGGCTCTACTCTGAAACACAGATAACAGGTTTGCATACCACTCTATAACATAGAGAAACAACAAGGTCCACATACACACAGTTCAGAACACTACGGGACAACACTTCCGCGACTTAGGGTAGTCGAACAACAGCAATGTTTGCGTGCATGAATGCTCTGTGTGAATGATAGAATGCACAATAATGAACAAGAGTGGATGAATAATGACAATACCCGAACCCCTTAGGAACAACAAAACCTTCTGTGCATATGGGAGAAAGGACGAACTGGGCATGCACTGCGTGGTTATTTGCTGCCGAAGCAAGAATGCGACCTCGCAAATTGCAGACCTGCAGGTTTCCTCAGACACAAAATTAGACTGCCATGCCTTGCTTTGCCCAAGGCATTAACTACCTCAACCAACTTCTAGATGAAATTAATGATTGATGACAGAGGATAAAAGGTGGTTGAGGGTTCATGGGTTTCCCCATTGACACATGGTCTTACCCTATTGGCTCAGGGGGTTTGACTAACTCCCCACCCTATCTCTTGTGGAATCATGCACCCATATCTTTCACGTTGCAGTCCCATACCTAGCTGTGGTATTTTATTAAATTGTGGATTTACATGATATTCAAAATGCTCAGTGCTTAACTTAACACCAAAACCATAGAGATCCAAATGGTAAAAAAATGTACACCTCAAGAAATTGGATCCCTCTAGGTGCTTGATAAATCTGGGTTTAAAATGGATCTTTTATAACTTTTGGGATGGTAGGTGCAGGGTTCTTTTAACTTTAGTGAAAATATAATTAAGACCTATGCTTGCTTGTGGTTTAGGGATTGACACCAATAATCAAGCAAAACAATTAGTTTTGTTTTGGGTTTGAAGTGGACTCTTAAATCTCGAATTCTTTCCTTAATAGTTATAGGTAATTTTCTTCACGTCCTCTCTAAAACTAAGCAGTGTGAAGATATTGTAGTGTCAGAAGAGATCGGAACTCGATCGCTGATGGTCTAGCTAATCAATCCTCTCATCTTCCTCGGGAAGACTTAATTGAAAATGGGGGCTCAATTCAACATTGTTCGCTCCCATGATGCTTGCTCCTTGTCATTTATTGATGCATTATTACCTCTTTAATTCTCAAAACTGGCAGCACGAGGATGCCATTAGTGTTAATGTGATTGTTGACAAGTGGAGCATGAATGAACTCTTTGTTGGTGATTGAAGCCCGGTTTTCAAAGGGTGGTGTAAGTGATTTTAATGTCAGTCGGCGTGATGGTAATCTTGATCAAATCATTCCCTTTTGTGGAGGTAAAGTCAACGATGATTGTTGGAATTCTGTGATTGTTCGGCGTTTTGTAAGCTGTTTTGGGTATTGATTTCCTGCGTGATGTTTCGGAGGCCTCGAACCTTAGGAGGATTGTGCAATTAGAATGGTGGTGCGGAATGCTGAGTATCCCTCTGAATATCCCTCTGCCTTTTCCTTTGCTGGAGGAGATAGGTGTTCCTATGGTGTGACTATCATCCGGTCGCGCTATCAAGAAATTATTTATCGCAGTGGCTCAACTCTCTTTGTTTGGCAAGTTTGGAACACCAGCATCTTGAAATATTTGGTTGGTGATTTTGTCTTTGAGTCTATAGACACAAGTTATCTTTATCCTTTGGACTTTTGTGGTAGTGAGGAAGTGTTTATTTTTCCCTCTGGATGGTATGTTGGTTATGTTTTTTTGGGCATAAACTATGGCTGGGTTGTGAATTTCATTTCTTCTGGGGGTAGTTGTTGATGGAATTTGTTGTATCCTTCCCTCAGCAGTAAACTTGGTACTGGTATTTACAAAATTGACAGGATTTGGCGTGACTTTGTTAATATGGACATAGAAAATCAGATCGAGGAACATGCAAAGCAAGTTAGTGCATCCCAATCAAGCATTCATGATTTTCGGCGTCATATGAAATGGATGTGTGACCAAATGGAAGTCCAATTCGCCTTAGTTCATTAGTTGGTTTCTCATGTGTCAGTGATTGACCAGAGATTGGATCAGTTTGATTGTTTTTCTGAGGAAACCAATTATGGTTTGGACGACTATTTCATCGGCATTGAAGCAACGGTAATGGCCCGTGATGAGAATTTGAAAGAAATAAGCAAGATTGTTGTGAAACATGAAGACCTTATAATGGGGAAAATTCCAAGAATGATGAAAATTATGATGCAAAGAATGGTGAGGGTAATTTTGTCATTCAACCTGTCCAAATCGTTTCCAGCTCAGTGGAGAAAGATGAGACTGAGGGCTTGCAAGTTGATCTCGTTGCAGATAGTGAGGATGCTGAAGAGGATACTAAGAACACCCAAGATGATGAAGCTTCTCATGATGATGCTACCAAGGATATTATGGAGGAAGACCCGGATGCGGATGAAGAAGATGTTGATTATGATGATGCTACCAAGGATATTATGGAGGAAGACCCGGATGAAGAAGATGTTGATTATGATGAAGATGCCACAAATGATGTTGAGAACAACTCTAAAGAAGATAAAGTAGATGAAGACGTTTTCTATGTTGAGAAAGGTATAGACAGTGACTCTAGCTGTTAATCTTTTTTCTAAATGAACTGTTTTTGCATTCTTTTAGTTGGTCAATATGTAAAATATACAACATCTTAGGGAGCTTTGCTTTTTGGAATATGAATTTCTTTTTTTGAATGATTGTAAATATTTGTCTATTTTTATGGGAGTTTAGTTTTTTGGAATAGGAATTTCTTCTTTTGGATGATTGTAAATATTTGTATTTTTGCATGACACAGATTATGAACCTCTAAACAATTATTGAGGAATTTTGTAATGCTATCTGAAACTTTTTTAGTCTTTTATCAATACAATCATAATAGGTTGTGTTAAAATAAATATTATTATAACTTCACTATGTCTCGGTGTCGAGATTTTAACCTCTCTCCTTATATTAAAAGAAAACAAGCTCTTAAGATCTAGATCTTACTTAGTCTTTTATCAATATAATCATAATCGGTTGTGTTAAAATAAATATTATTAAAACTTCACTATGTCTCACTGTCCAGTTTTTAACCTCTTTCCTTACATTAAAAGAAAACAAGCTCTTAAGATTTATATCTTACTTAGGTATTAAAATGTGTTATTAGTCTAAATAGTATCCATAACAAAGTTAATATCCAGGCTTGTAATATCCACTTCCATTAGAATCATATGTTTTTTAGTACATATATTCTATTTTTAACTTATTTTTATAAATTATAAATATTTATTTTTTTTATCGTTATGATGTAGATTGATTGACAAAGGAGCGAAATGTTATGACACATTGTAAAGAGGTTATAGGTTCAAACCTCGATTAGCTCACACCCCATGCTTGCGAGATGTGTGGATGTAGCTTGAGGTATAGGTAGTGAATGAAAGTCGACCTCGTGTCATGTGAGTACAAGCTTTGCCCCAGTTATCGATTCCCCTAGTACCAAAATAAAAAGAATCCATTTCTTTTTATCTTAAAAAAAACTTGATCCTCTATTGATGAGTGGGGATTTTACTTGAAATGTTGAGACTTTTTCAAACTCTAAAATCTCATTATAATTACAATAATCTATCTTAAAGCCACAACCTAGTCCAACAACAAATTGATGCATAAGCTCGGGTTATGATATTTATAGAGAAACTAAGAGAAAAATCAAGCAAATCCAAGAGTGTTTAAGAGTATGTATTTTCCAATCCTCCTTTTAAGTGATGATTTTCATCGATTGAGAATAAGGCAATGGTCAAGGAATTAATGTTAACACGCAAGTTAATCAACTGAAGATTGACAATCTTTCCAAAGTTTCTTTAAATACCAATGAAAGTCACTCAAAACTTAAGAGAAGGTAGATTGAATATGCAGATCCTCAAGTTAACCATTAGAGGATAATTAAGGAGGTATAACTTCAATACTATTAAATATATGAGCTATGGCTTGATGGTTGAGATGAGATATTAATATCCAAACTACATAGGTTCAAACCCATGTGTGTGAAGAAAAGTGATTGACTTCATATTTTGTTCATAAAACAATGTGTTAATTTTTTATCTATTTTTTTTCTTAATGTTTGACAAACCAAAGTTCATCTTGAATGGACAATAATCGTCACATCAATAATTATAAGAAAATTTAGGGATATAAAGATAAGAGTTTAGACTAAGGGTTAAAGTAATAATGAAAGTTTAAGATTAGGTGAGTTTCAAATTGTCATTATGGTTTAAATCGAAGTAATGTTTTTTTAGTTTCTCTAACTTTAACAAGAACTAGTTATCGTTAGAGTTTATTGTACTTATTGATCATGATATAGAATCGTAAGACAAAAATAAAAGTAACTTTGACAAAGAATAAGTTAAGATAAATGTCGAGGTTAACACAAAAATACCAAATAAGGAATTGAAGTTTTAAAATATTTTTATTTTCATTTTATAGAACATTACTAAGAGGAAGATGAAATACTATAAATATTTTACCAACTAATTTTACTAATAAAAAAAACTTTATTTCACATTATGAGCTTAATCAATAAAATGAATATTTCTAAAATCAAGGTCAATGCTCATGATCTATATACTAAAATTGGTGATTGGACTAAGTTGAAAACACCTTGTGATGAGCTAATTTATAAACTTTGTAAGACATAAGATGTTGGAGATGAACAATATTTCATTTTAACATGCTCTACCCTTTATAATATGAGACACAACTTTACCCAATTTTATAAATTAACTATCGTTGAGGACCTATTGGTGCATGCAAATCATAATGACAGTTGCACTTCAATTTCCACCATTGATTATAATAACGACATGTTGAAAAATATTTAGTTTGCTCCCTCTTTATTCAAATTGGATCCATTAAAGTTTGGCTTTTCACTCAGGTTCATACAAGGAGCTCAACAAATCAATGGTTTGGCAACATAAGTAGAGTTTGTGAATATTGAAGATGTAGGAGAAGGGGTCCATACCTACACATAATGTTGTATTTCTAATGTAAACATGGAAAAATTAATTTGAAAAAAAGGAAAATGAAAAAAAGATGAGAAAAATAAAACATAAGACATAAAAATTAAATAATTGCCAAAAAAAAAGTTGAAAAAGAAAGGCAACAATCGACTAGAGTGGAGCTAAAGAGTCGAGGATGCCTGTGACATGCCTTGAACAATTCCAAAACTTGAAGAAATTTCATTAACATGAGTCACATAAATACATTGCGATATGACCTTTGGTTTCATCTTCCAAGAGGTGTAATGATTATTCCTATCCACCTATGACTCTTCATATTACTATTAAATGATAATATGATAATAATAATAATTACAATACACCATAATCTCTAAGGATTAGGTATCTAACATCCCCCCTTAATTCGAAGGAGTCTTTGTGAGTCCAAGCATCTTTATGAACTTTTCAAACTTTTATTCCAAGTGCTTTAGTAAAGATGTTTGTAATTTGCTCAGTTGTGGAACAATGTATCAAATGAATGATCTTGGCCTCTACATGATGTCAAATAATATGGTACTTTGTGTTAATGTGCTTTGTTCAATCATGGAATCTAGTATTCTTGGCTGACTTGATTGCATAAGTGTTCTCAATCAAAAGTGGAGTAACATTTATTTGTTTCTCCTGTAAAACCTATGGTATAATTTTTAGCCACAATCACATTTGTTTCTTTTACAACAACCACATAATCTACCTCTGTCGTGAAATTTGTCAGAACAAACTATTTGCGTGATCTCCAAGAGATAGATATTTTTCGAAGACTCGTGAGGTATCTTTAATTATACACTCTTTTCTCCTTATCCCCGTCAAAATTTGAGTATGTATATTCAACTAGTTTGAAGTCCTCCACCTTGGAGTATTTGAGCCCAAAGTCTTGAGTTCCCTTCAAGTACTTTATAGCTATCTTTGTAGCACACCAATGTCCTTCACGATGTTTTTGCTGAACCTAGAAAGGATTCTAACCACAAACGAAATATTTGGTGTAGTAGTGCTAAGGTAGATGAGACTCCCCACGAGTTGTTTATATTTAGTTGGATCCTCAAATGCATTCCCTTCATTTGATGTTAGCTTCAATTTTTGTTCTATTAGAGTAGAGAGAGGATTATAATCAACCATGCCAAATCCACCCCAATTATCCATGTACTTATTTTCAAAGATGAATATATACCTTAGATTTTGAGTCACTTTAGTACCCAAATAGTAGTGAAGATATCATATATCTTTCATATCAAAACCCTTCTTCATTTATTTCTTTATGGATGCAATATATGCTTCATTGTTCCTTACTATCAAAATATCATTTACATACACCACAAGATATACAACATCTTTTTCAACTTTCTTGGCAAACAAAGTTGCATCATCAAAATTAAATTGCTTGAAATTAATCTTCAAAAGATGCTCATATAGCTTTCCAAACCATGTGCGAGGTGCTTTCTTTAGGTCATACAAAGATTTGACGAGTTTGCACACCTCATCTCCTCGACCCTCACAATAAATCCTTTTAGTTGATATCTATAGACACTCTTTCAAATATCCATTCAAGTTTCTCATCCATTTGATGAATCTTCCACCCATTATGTGCTATCAAAACCAACAAAATGTGAACGGTAGCCCATTTTGTTGTGGGGGCAAATGTCTCCTCATAGTATATGCCTTCTTTTTGTGCAAATCCTTTCACCACAAACCTTGCCTTATGCTTGTTAATTGAATTGTTTGATTTATACTTGTTCATATAAACCCACTTGCAACCAATTGGTTTGGTTCCAATGGAGGATCCACCAACTTCCATGTATAATTATTGATGGGAGAAACATACTCCATTTGCATAGCTTCTTTCAACTCATCATGACAAACAACTTCTTCAAAGGGAGTTGGTTGAAAGTTAGCAAATAAATTCAATTCAAAATCATATGAAACTTACATATCTCTTACATCACCTAAATATAAATCATCTATGTCACCTCCATATTCTTGTCTTGCTAAACTTCTAGTTTATATCTTTCCAATTTCACAAGGATGAACACTTTTAAGTGTCTTCATGGCTCACTTTGAATTTTTTTGTGATGGTCTATGTTTCTCAACTAATTGATATGGTATTGCATTCCCATTAAGACTCGATCTTTCAATCCTCTCAATCACATCATCCAATTGCATCTCTTGTTCTGATGAAGTAGTCAGATATTCTATATGAGGGGGAGAAGGCAATTCAAAAAATGTTGTAATGTCTCAGATATTATAATGGAGGTGAATACTGCAGCAAGGAGTTTGATAGTTATTGTTCATACCATGGGATTCGTAGAGAGAAGGCAGTCCCATGAACGCCATAAGAAAATGGTGTAAAAAATGATGGATAAGACGATCATGGAGCGTGCAAGGTGTATGAGATTGCATGCAGGGTTTCCCTTACAGTTTTGGGTTGATCCTGTAGATATTGTTTTTTACTTAATAAACATAGGGACTTCAAGCGCTTTGGATGGTGGAATTCCAGAGGAGGCATGGACAGATAAAGAGGTAAACTACTCATTTTTTAGAACTTTTGGTTGTGAAACATTTGTCCATATTGATAAAGAGAATAGAACAAAGCTTGAGGCTAAATCCAAGAAATGCACCTTTATTGGATACAAGGTTGATGATTTTGGTTATCGCTTATGGGATTAAGAAAATCACAAATTCATTAGGAGTAGAGATGCGGTATTCAATGAAAAGGTTATGTACAAATATTAGTTGCAGAGAAAGAAAGAAGAAAAGGAAAACACCAAGTACATAGTGCTCGATGAAATAAAAGAAAATGAAGTTCCAAAGGTACCAAAAAATCAAGAACATGAGGTACCTCAAACTCGTGTAGGTGTAAGAAGATCTACTAGGTTAAGTAGACCCCCTGAATGATTCTCTCCTTCACTATATTATTTATTGATGATTGATTTTGATGAACTAGATTGTTATGAAGAAGCAATGCAGGTAGAAACTAAAAAGAAGTGGGAGCAAGGCATGGATGAGAAGATGGACTCATTGATAAGAGACCAGACATGAGATTTGATTAAGTTGCCAACAAGTAAAAGATAATTGCAGAATAAATGAGTTTATAGGTTGAAGGAAGAAGAAGGAGGCAAGAAGCGGTACAAAGATAGACTTGTTGTAAAGGGGTTTGCACAAAAAAAGGTAAATTTTTTTATGAAATCTTTTCTCCTGTTTTGAACAGGAATTCAATTAGAACTGTTTTAAGTCTAGTGGCAGTAGAAGATTTGCATCTTGAATAGTTAGATTTAAAAACAACCTTTCTCCATGAGGATTTGGAGGAAGAGATTTATATGAAGCAACCACAAGGGTATGAGGTAAAAGGTAAGGAGAATTTGGTTTGCAGGTTGAAGAAGAGCTTGTATGGCCTGAAGCAAGCTCAAAGGTAGTGGTATTTAAAATTTGATAAGTTTATCACAAAACATGGTTATAGTAGATGTCATTCTAACTAGTGTGTTTATTTCAAGAGGCTAGAAAATGAAAGATATATTATCTTGTTAATGTATGTGGATGACATGCTTGTTGCAGGATCTAACATGCATGATATAAATGTGCTCAAAAGAAAACAACTAAATCATTTGCGGTGAAGGATTTGGGTGCTGCAAAGCAAATCCTTGGTATGCGAATAACAAGAGACAAGAAAAATCACAAATTGACATTGTCTCAAAGTAGTACATAGAAAAGGTGTTGGAGAGGTTTAGAATGAAGAATGCAAAACCAATTAGTACACCTTCGGCCAACCATTTCAAACAAAGTAAGGAGATGTGTCCCAAGACACAGGAAGAGATAGAATACATGTCCAAGGTTCCTATCCATCAACGATTGGCAACTTGGTGTATGCCATGGTGTGCACAAGACCAGATATTGCACATGCAGTGGGAGTTGTGAGCATGTATATGAAAAATCTATGTAAGGAGAATTGAAAGGTAGTACAATGGATTCTCAAGTATTTGAGAGGTACCACTTCTCATGCATTATGTTTTGGAGGTTCATACATTGTTCTACAGGGATATGTTGACACTGATATGGCAGGAGATAAAGACAACATGAGGAGCTCCATAGGGTATGTTTTTACTATAGGTAAAACAATAGTAAGTTGGATTTCAAAATTGCAAAAGGTTGTTTCACTTACAACAATGAAAGCAGAGTATGTTGCTGCTATAGAGGCTAGTAAAGAGAATTGAAATCTATGTTGCTGCTACAGAGGTATATGAACAATCTATGTAAGGAGAATTGAAAGGTAGTACAATGGATTTTCAGGTATTTGAGAGGTACCACTTCTCATGCATTATGTTTTGGAGGCTCATACACTGTTCTACAGGGATATGTTGACACTGATATGGCAAGAGATAAAGACAACATGAGGAGCTTCATAGGGTATGTTTTAACTGTAGGTAAAACAATAGTAAGCTGGGTTTCAAAACCGCAAAAGGTTGTTTCACTTGCAACAATGAAAGCAGAGTATGTTGTTGCTACAGAGGTTAGTAAAGAGATGATTTGATTGCAAAGGTTCATGGAGGAATTGGGTAAGAAGTAGGATAATAGCAATTTGTACAGTGACAACCAGAGTGCCATTAATCTTGTAAAGAACTCAGCCTTCCATTCCAAGATTAGACATATACATCTCAAGTACCATTTCATAAGATATGTTCAGGAAGATGAACTGTTAAAGTTGGAAAAGATACATACTAGCTAGAATCCTGCAGACATGTTGACAAAGGTAGTAACCAAAGAGAAACTGAGTTCCTACCTGGTTTTTGTTGGCCTTTAAGCATGAAGGTGAAGATGAGAAATTTGTCAGGTCCAAGAGCATAATCCAAAAATTGCAACAACGGTGGAGTTGTTGTGATCGGTCTCCAAGTGGGAGATTGTTGGTTGTGGAGCATGATCTTCTTGATTAAGAGATGTTATTATTTAGGCATGTTTTTACCCCATTTTTACTGTACACTCATCACAATAGGGGTGTGCAGGGGGACATCATCCCCCTATGGGGGTCCGGGGGGGACCGTCTCCCTCCGGTTTGGGGGTGTGGGGTCAATGCTCTCAAGAAAGGGGGTTCGAGGGCGAATTCCCTAAAAGAAATTTTTGGGGATGTTTGGTTGCCAACAATTTGCAGGCCCATCGTATTTTCCCATGGTGGTTCCCTTATAAAAGGAAAGCATTGTAATACGATTGTGTATTTGTTGAGGCCTGGAAAATTGCAGGTAACAACAGTTAGGGATTCTCCCCAGTAAACGTTTCCAACTAGCCCGTTACTGTTTGGTATGGGGAATCCGTTCGGTTTACGGTCCGGCTACCGTAGGTCAAGTAACAAAAATAAAGGTTTTTACCGGTTACGGCCCGGTCCACCGTGTATGTTTTTAGTTTTTTGTATTTAAGTATGAAATGCAAGTGCCTATCTAAAAATGCAGATTGATAGAGAATACGAGGAGCGGTCACAATGTGATGCGCAAGTTCTTACCTCTCGTCTTAACTCTCTCGCATCTAAACCACACACAACAAGAAAAAACTAAAACTAACTATCTAACCTATCCCTAGGGAGCAAGATTATCATTTATCAATGAGTAATGTATTTTGCGCATGCATTAAGAAAAATCACAGATAGCTGTTACTTCTTTCACAACACATGAACATTTATAGATATATGAACAACTAGATAGCTAATTGTTTATGAACAACATTCATTACTCATAGTGGAAATTTCATAGAATAAACTAGAGTGCATTCATAACAAGGACATAGGTTCAAAGAGTTAGAACGATCTCACAGTTAGTGGATAACAGCTAAAAACGAAATAGTTCACATTCAACAAATCCATTGCACAACATTTGAAACCTTCCACAAAGCTTTCTCCAACAGGAAACTTGTAATTTCTTTATGCAAAAGGAAATAGTTCTTCTTACATCATACTCTCACAAATCTATCTGGGAAAAAGTCCTCATCTACATCTAACTCTCATATACTTATACAAAAAAGCAAAACTTTTGGGCTTCCCCCAAATGACTCTTGGGATTCCCCAACGTTTCAATTCCCAAAATTTGTCTTGTAGTGAGTGCTCATACAATATATTACATTTAAAACAAAATTTAATAAAACACTTTCATGAAGAGGGCCCCGCTTGATCATTGATGAACTTTTTCCATGCTTGGGCCTCTGCTGCTATGCTTTCAAAATCTGAAGGTTCAAGAAAACGGATGTTTATTTCATATTTTGCAGCTTGATTCTTAAGCACCTCAATTCTTGCTGGACTCAAACATAGTTGATCTTCAAGTAAATGGATGCTGACTGTTGAATGAGCTACTGCATTCTTCAGGATTTGCTCATCTAAATCTTTGACTTGTTGTACCTTCTGTTCATCCTCCTGGTACCTGCTCTGTAGTAGTTCTGTGAACAACTCATGCTCTGGTATTGCATCCAGTATTTGTTCTGCAGCAACTTGGCATCTGTTGTAGGTGACCAGCACCCTTCTGCAGTATTCAGTACAAGCTCCTCTCGTTTTCTTCACAATCTTCTTGAATTCCCCTGCAGTATTTATTGCAAATTATAATAAGTCGTAATCCTGCTTTAAGCTATGTCGATCTTTAATAGGTAGTTCTGCATGGGTTTCTTCATTTGTTTCTAACCAGACTATTCTTCCTGTCCGGACTTCCAAAATATCATGAGATCTATCTACAAAAAATGAAGTAGTGTCCAGGATTTCTTCCAACCTGCTATCTATCTGTAAGATCTTACACCTTTCTTCTTCAATAGACATTTGCAGTTGGTGCATTCTTCTTCGTTGAGTAGGACATGCTCCTTCACAGGCTGGATATCAGTCTTCTGTTCACTAGCATCCTTCAGTGATGCTGTTAATGAAGCAATATGTCCTTCAAAACTTGCTGCCTGCACTTGGTATTGTTTTTCTCTTTCTTCTATGGTGGCCCTCTGTGCCTCCAACTCAACAACTTTGCTCTGCAGCTGGTCCTTTTCTGCACTCAAAGTTTCATATGATACTTTGAGGTCATTGCTCTCTGTCTTCAACCCTTGATACTCTAGCTGTAACTTCTGTAGTTCTGCTAGATTATTCTGAGCATCCCTTTCATTTTTTTCTACTGAGACTTCCAAGGCCATCTTGCTTGTCTGTAGAGTTTGGAATTCTATCTTCGAAGCCCTTACTTTATTATGCATATCTTCAAATTTTCTCTTTAACTTGTTACCTTCATCCCTCTCCTTTTTTAGAGTGTCCTTTAATTGTGCTGCATTTTTTCTTGATTGCTCAAGGTCTGTCATAAGTCTATCCACATTGTCTTCAGTGGCCTGGGTTAATGCCACCCCAGCTCTAGCTGTCAGTCCTGGATCTGCATCCGTCCCATGCACCAAAGTTTTATCAGTAATCATCAACCCTGATTGTCCTCCTGTTTCGACTTTTTTCTCAGTTCTCTTGACAATCCTCTTCCTCTCCTTGTCATAGAATATGGTGCTGAAATCAGGGACCTCTTCTCCTTCCTTTTGCATAAAAGGTATCAGATTCAATCCAGAAAAAACAACCTGTTCTTGGGTGCTGCCAGAAGTTGCAGCAGACTCCTAAGGGTCAGGATTGTCTTGTGCATGCCCTTGATCGGTATGCTCCTGTGCTTCTTGTGTATCTATTTGTTCAGTAGTTTGCTAGTCTTTCTTAGCTCTTTCTAATCTTAGACCTTCGCTTTCCTTTAGTTTTTTCTTTATCTCTTCATCTTCGTTCTTCTTTCTTTCTTCCTCTTTCGTCTTTGCTGCTTCCTCTGCAGCTTTCTTTCTTTCTTCTTCCTCATTCTTTAACCAACTCTCAGCCTCTTGTGCTAGTCTCCTAGCATCCTCTTCCCTCTTTTTGGCTTCTTCTTTTTCAACTTTCTTCTGTGCGGTTTTGCCTTTACCACCCACAGTGTTGATCTTCTGCTTAAATCTTTTCTTCAATGCAGTCATGTTCCTTGCATTCCTGAATATTTCTTCATCCTTGTCCTAGAAATTTGTATATTCAAAATGAACATTTGCTTCTTTACAATGCTCTGCAACCTTATTTTGGGAGTCATTCCTATGGAAGTTCATCTCCCCAAAACGAAAATGCTCCAACTCTTGTACAAATTCAGCAGTTTGTTTGACCTTTGAAAATTTGTAACTTCCCAGCTGGAAAGGTATGGCAGGATAGGCTGCCTTCTTATGTTCAATCAGGAAGCTTCCTACACCATCTAGATAAACTTGCCTAACCGCTTCTTTATGTACCACATAATCAGTGGCATACTTAGGGAGTAAAGAAGGTGCCCTAGAGCAACCATACATTCTAATGTACATCCCCTCTTCAGTCAAATAATAGCTCCCATGTTCCTCAATGACCTTGAATGCCTTCTCGGACATACAGTTGCATTCTGTCAGGAAGATTAAAGTGTACAAAGACATAATGAAATGTTCACATATCTCTTTATAGTGGCTATAATATTTGTGTGCCCAAAATAGTTTGTATGTAGTGTACACAGGGGTTCTGTCCCTGTCCCAATTGCACCTTAAGGCTGGAAATGACTGGGTACATAGTATACAGTCTACTAAGATGGAGCTCATATAAAACTCAAACTTCTTTTGGGACACCCCTCCCAAAGCTGAAGATATACAGGCTGAGAGGTTGTTAGACACTATGTTTGCCTAATTAAATATAGTCCCTTGGGTGGCCACATAGAAAATAATGGGAATCCATCCCAACTTGAAACTTTTACCATGAGCTCTCCCAAACACTCTATTCAGCATCAATGCTATAAACCTGTAAGGAGTCCGGAGAGTGGCTGTATCATACTCTCTTGATGGCCTGGTTCGAAAGTTCTTCCTAGGTATCATCATTCTCTTAATCGTTTCGACCAGGTCCAAATTTATTTCTTTCAGCCAACTTTCAGTTAAGTATACTTGAGCAGGAGGTAGGTGATATGCCAGTGAGACATAACCAAGACTGTATGCATCATAGCCCTGTTTGGCAATATTTGCTAATATTATCGTGGTCACATCTGCCCTAGGCAGGATCTAGCCGATCACCTCAGAGCATGGGAACAGCTCTGGTCTAGTGGCTACCTTCATCAGAGTAGATTTCTCGATGTTGGCATATATGGTTAGTTCTTCGAATCCTGCATCAAGCACATCCTGATTTGAAATCATCCGATATATCTCACCCCACTTGTAATCTGGCTCTACCTCGATAGTAGCTCTAGTATCTTCGTAGATGTATTCCACCTTAGTAATGATTTCCACATCTCGTTCTCTCTCAACAACAAGAACCTTCTTCTTTTGCCTTTTAGACATATCTCCTTTGAAGAAGTTGCCATGTCATAGACCAAACATGTTCTTAGGCTATTGGAGCTTATATTTAGTGTTCTAAGAATGAAGAAAAACAATATAAAAACATTTACCTCTTCCATATGCATTTTCAACAGATAAACTATCAGAAAATTAATGCATAATAGAAAATAATCAGCAAGAAGAACTTCTGCAAGCTAGGTCTGAAAATTTCTAAGTCCATCTGTAACTAAACATGACCTTGATAGAAATATGCATCAATTAAACCGAACTGCATTCAAATCTTTTGCATAACATGAACCATCGAATTCGAAAATCGAAACGCGAAAATCAAACCCTCCGGCGTCCCATAAAAATAGGGTAAATGCCTACAATGAAAAGAAAACTGAACTCCCCCACCCCCCGGATGGCCATACCCCACAAAATTTGGTGCAGACAACGTAACGCTTGTCTGCACCAACTACCTAAAACTTCAGACCGAGCTTGAACTTCCATAACGACTTGATAATAGGCTCAAGAAAACAAACCCCCCACTGCCAATACTGTGAAACTGACTGATACTTCACGCCGCAAGGATACAAATTCATCAATTTAGAAGGTTAACTACCCTACGGCGGGAAAACCCAACCAGGGAAAGACCCTAGTTCCCAAAACGACTCATAAAATCAAGAGGAAGGAGAAACCATGGTTGGCCTACCTGGAAAACGAGTTGCAGTCGACAGGATGGTCCAACGCTTCCACGACAACACCCCAAACGAGCGAAATCCTGACAGCTAAGCACAGATGCACAGTTCGACTCGACAGGGACAAAGCAAGCGCGAGTTCACAAGGGTAATAATAAAATAATAACCCCGTCCCATATATATAGACATTGGTAAAAAATATCGGCGGGAAAAAACTTCCATCGACGACCGGAATAACTAAGGGTCGGGCAATTAGTTCAATGAGGAGCCGCAACGACGGGCGATGGACAAACTAAGAGCTCCACGACCAACCGAGAACATCGGCGATTGGAGGCTCGGAGGACTAACTAGTACTGCGTCGACAGATCAACCAATTGAACGTCGGAGAGATAGCGTACTGCGCAGCTGCAACGACGGGAGACAGATTGACCATGGCTTCCGCAATAGTAGAAACGTTGGTGATCGAGAAGACTAAAGACTCCGACTATTTGTCAAAAACATTCCGATAGCGAAAACAAAAAAGAAAAAATCATTGCAAGGCAAAAAGGTTCGAACCACGAAATCGACGAAAATAAACTTATCCATCGGCCCGTTCTCTATTCGTCCTCCGAAACGGCGGTGATATAGGAGACTAATGCTCCGACCGGGGTAAAATAAACTCGTCGACAGTCCAAAACAATTTAAGTAAAAGTGCATCGGTGAAAATAAGAACTGTCCATTGGGACGTTCATTACTTAACCTTCGCAACGACGACTGTGTAAAGAACCGCTGCCCCGATTCACTGTTCAAATGACCTCCAACAACGAAAAATGAAATTATCCATAAACCAAGAACTTCAAGTTCCACAGCAAAAATCATCAGTAGACAAAAAACAGCTTTCCGAAAAGAAGAAGAAACAATTTGACCTCAATTCAACTTCAAACAACCCAAAATGTAGCAAAGGAACAACAAAGTTCAGCAATCCCAAACAAATCTAGGCAAGCTAAAATAAAAAAGGAGGGTCCAAAATTTTTAAAAAATTGGTAAATAGTTGTAGTTGCAACAGTATTGTATTGTAGCATTGTAAAACAATCTCCGTGATTGTGTGAGAGAGACTATGAGAGAGTGAAGAAGAAGTGTAGTGGGGTTGCTGTAGGTTGTATCCCTTTATTTTGCTGGACGAAATAATAATAAAGGACTAGCAATTTCTGTGTGGACGTAACCCATCTTGGGTGAACCACGTTATATATGTGTCTCTCTTGTAATGTGTTTTAATATTGCATCTTGTTTATTGTTTATTGTTATTGCTCTACAATCCTGTTCTTTTAACAAAAAGCTTTTCAAGTGAAATGAAAAATGTTTTCAATTGAAAGTAGTTCTCTAGACGTAACATGACAACTTTTTCAACCCATAAATGCACACAAATGACAAAATCTAGAAATCCTTTGATGTGTGTAGTGACACATGCTCAAGATCTTAATCAACAGTAGCAATGTACCTTCATAAGCACTTTGATACCATGTTCAACAAAACATGGTATTTCCACTGAGGTTGAATACATTATGCAACTGCTCACACAAACATATCAATGATTGAACACCAATGTATTACGTGGTTAAAATCCTCAGGGAGGGAAACGATCCACGACCACAACCAACACAACCACTTGATGAAATATATTAATGCAAAAGCAAAATATTTTAGATATGATTTTCTCATAATCAATCATCAACAAATGACCCTCCTTGCTCTTTAAATAGAGAACATGGACTAATTGTGTGTTAAACCATTGATCAATATAGCCATTAGTGTTAAGGAGAAATGAATTGTTAGATCACTTTAAATCTATAACATACTGTGACCATCATATTATATAAGTACAAATGCATACTAAAGAAATACAATTTATTTAAGGACGCATTAGACAGAGTTGATCTTAACTAACTCTTGAGTGTCTAAATATCGTAACATGGAAACTTTGGGGACCAAAAACTTTGCTATGGAAAGGTGTGATCCGAATTGGATCTCCAAAATAAATCAATTGGATTTTGGCCCATATTCATGCATTGCACTCAACAAAATCATTGGTGTAGCGATAGAAGCATGGTTCATGAATATTGGAGAGGTGGATGGGGTTGATGGTGTGAAGGGCCCTCCACATAATGTTGCATTCCCAATGTAAACATGGAGAAATCGAGTGAGAAAAGGAAAATATAAAAATAAAACACAAGAGCTAAAAATCAAGGAGGTGCTATAAAAAGATGATAAAGGAAGGGAAAAATGGACTCCAGGGTGTTGAAGAGTTGGGAATGCATGGCCTTTCAACTGATCCGCTAACATAGCCCATTCTTCAATAAATTCAAGCACATGTTTGTATAGGTTCGTTGGCATAGATTGAAAGGGTTCGCTGATGGAATTCTTGTGTGAAGAATATGAATGAACTAGAGAGCTAGATTGAATTATAACTTGCTTAATTTTTGAGATATAAAAGATATAAAAGATTTAATAATGCTAATTAAATGTTGTTTTTTCTATTTGGATTTCCAAGATAAAGAATGTGTATTGTGTCATGAATTTCTATATGATTGTTATGTGATGACTGCGTGATGGAATTGTTGCTTTTAGTTATGTTTAAAAATTTGTCATGATAAAGTTCAGATTATTGTGGCATTAATTTTCTATTTAGAGTCAATTTTGGCATTTAATCCCAATAGAAAATAGATTAGACCGTCCATTCCATAATGCCCATGAGATCCATGGCTATAATAACATGACTGTTATAATTTTTGAGCTGGTTTTATTCTCAATATTTCTTAATTAGCAACACCCCATTCTTCTTTCTAAGGGTTGTTGGGATTTAGTATGGCCATATGCCTTCTTGCTGCTGCTTGGGCATTGTCCAAAGGATGATTGGGCCACTCATTCTCAACAATCTATGTAAATTTTCTCCTACAATCACCAATTTTTAGCTACATCAAATTCTATGACAACTAATTAATATTTAATTGATCCATGCATTTTAGGTTGTGGTTAATACGTCTTTATCCATTGCAAATAATTTCAATTTGTATGCCATCTTCTATGCAAAGGAAAAGAAATTGCATTAGAGTTAATGAGACCATGCTAATGAATGGAGGAATCAATACAAGATAATTTGCACACCGCTCATCTCTTTATTAATGTTGTTTGGGGTGCTAGTCTTGTTTGAATACACAAGCCTGTTCAATTCCATTTACATGGATATTTAACTACAGTTGTCTTTGCATATATCTATGTATTTATGTTGATGCCTAGGTAACTTAGGTAATAAGGAAATCGTTCCAGTATTTACTCCATTCTCATTAATTGTTGGAGCCATATATATGGTTTGTTGTTGAAAGTAATTAAGATAGTTGTTGGGTTGATATTAATATTTTGGTTGCAACAATATCAGTTGTTTAGGCCATGACTTGAAACAAGTTTTACGTTTAACCTCAAAAGAAGAGTGCCACTGATAGAATCATTTTTCAATTCAAAGGTTGATTTTAAGATTTTGTTTGCAATGATACCATTTTTTTTTGTTTTTTTTGTTTTGTATTAGGGGAATCAACAACTAGGGGCAAGGCTAGTACTCGCGTGACACAGGGTCTAGGGATCCAATTGTTGATGAAATTGTCATTGATGCCAACATGGACTTGTAGTGGCCCCACAGGATGTCATTGATGCCACCAAGTCCCACCTGCAGTGCCTTGACCCCTTATAGAGTGGGTTTGCACCTTGCAGTGCCTTGGATCCCTTACAAAGTGGGTTTGTGCCTTAAAGCACATTATACCTAGTTGACAAGGTCCATGTACCCACAAGATTGGATCTTGATGCCACCACCTTGTTAAAGATGTTGAAGACCCTGGAGATGGTCCCGAATCTCTTGCAAATGATGCAGAATCCCTAGATGGGTTGGATAAGCATTAATGACCCATTCTGTGGTCATTCATGCTCTGATGGTGTTATGCTACCCCAGGAGAAGACCAAGATACCCCACAGGTGATATCATGTTGGATCTTGACTCTTGGGGGTATCCTAGTGTGGTTGAGGTGGTTAAAGAAGACTATGAAGCCTCTTGCTTGATAAAGAAGTCCATGAAGATTTGGAACCCTTGATGAAGACCTTGATACCCTTCCAAAGGTCATGGAGCCCACTACTTGCACTTACATGGTTAGTTGACATGAAGATATGGTCATTGATGACTTAATGAAGTCATAGAACCTTTGTGAAGACCTTGATGCCCATTAATGTGGTCACGACATATATTGGATTGATGATGAAGTTGACAAGGGTTCATGGTACCATTTGGTGACAATCTTGAATCCCATGATGGCACCTTGCACATGGCATGCCATTAAAATCCCTATGACAAAGTGGATGACACCCTATGAACTTTAATGATGTGGCAAAGGCATACATGCAAGCTCTAGTGGGTTAAATGATACCCTAAAGGTAAGAAGGATTGAAATGGTAAGAAAGGTTGACGACCCTAGATTTTAAGTGACATTTAAAATAAAAATTTATATTAAACTTATCTTGTTGAAGTCAACCCTAATTAAGATAGGTCGGCTACAATTAAATTAAAAAAAAAAATTAATACAAGTTGGCTCAAATTTTTTTGCAAAAAAAAACAGTATAAATACCCTATCAACGATTTCATTTTTGGTGTGGAATTTGGAATCAGCTTTGAATTTTCGTGACTAAGTAAAATTTCGGATGATTGACGTAGAAACAGTAAGAAGAGAGAGCTCACAGATGAGAAGAAACTTGTGACTGAGATGACTGTGGAAATTTCGGAGGAGCAGAGGAGCAGTCCGAATTTCAGTGACTGAATTTTTTTTTGCAGACCCAAAATGCAGCAAGGGAAGTTTTCTTGGATTTGATTTATTTGTTTTTTTCTTTGGTCTTAATCTATGGATATCCTATGATGAGAAATTGAAGGAGCAACAATAGTGACTTACACATTTTTTTGCAATAGACCTTGAAGTATTACAACAACTCTTCCACAGAGATTTAGGGTTGTATTTTTTTCTTCTTTGCCAGTTTTGAAGCAATTATCCAACGAAGATGAGAGAGATAAAAGCATGCAAATGAGGAATTTTTGGTGGAATGTTGACTGAAGCAGCGATGGGTTACAGTTGATGAGGGTTCATCTTTGGGGTGTAATCTTTTTGTCTTTTCTTTGCTAGAGATGACAGTCTATTTTTAGACTTGTCTTGAGGTCCTTTTTCACAAGAATTGAAACAACCCTACACAGTCCCGAATTGCATAATTTACCAGCACTAGAACAGAGCCGAATTTGGAATTTCCACAGTAGATATAGTCCGGAGTTGGATCTTCTTTTTCAGACCTAGTTTGACAAGCTTATCATAGTCACAAAGTCAAGGAAGGTCATGGATACCAGAACTAGCTTCTTTGTGTTGACTGTGTTAATTTCCAGCTGAGGGGTTCATACATCATTCAAGGTTTAATTGATGTTTTCTGTGCATTGGCCTAATGTTACTCTGTGTTGAGTAATATTGCAAGAGCAATAAAGAATATTGTGAGCTAAGGAGAACACGGTGGCAACAGTAAAGAGTATGCCCCGGTTCTTCCACAGTTGGGGCCTAAGATCTTTACAGTTTGAATGGCTAGAATATGATAGTGTACAAATAGTTCAAGGTCAAATATGAGCAATAAGGTATGCATTACATAAGTCTTTGACAAATATAAGTTATATACAGTACATTGGTTTTATATGGACAAGATGATGTGTACACTACATTATTACTGTATGTAGCTCATATATAGCCCAAGGTATGAAGTCTTCTACAACAAGGTATGTATTCATATATAAGTGTACAAGGGCATGAACAATTTATACAATAAGGTGGTGTGAACAGTTGTGATAAGGTATGTATGATAATTGTACAATGATGAAGTCTGTGCAAGTCTTCTACAAGACTAATACAATATATACATGACTAGGTGACTTGTTCATATGTCATGATGATGTACATGAATAGTGATGTGCAAAATTGTTTTGGTATATGTAATAAGTTGCATGTTGACATTGAACATACATCGATGAATTGACGAGGAAAATATCTTATACACTATGATGCATACCCTACACCATGCAATACTACTTGATGATGATTACACCTTGATAATTGATGACTTAATAAGCAGTGTTCATGAGTAGATCATGTAGAGCTACAACAGTGAAGAGATTGAGCAGTAGAGATGGTTAAGCAGCAGAGATTGAACAAGATGATTGATGACCAACAGAGGTGACGAGCAGAGATTGATGTGCAGAGCAGAGGTTGGCTGTGCAGCAGAGCCATATGATTGATTGCAAGAATAATCTTGCACTTGAGGATTGGACTCCTCAAACCCTTCTTAGCAAGGTCTAAAAAAACCAGGCAGGGTCATGGATGAAGAGTAGGTGATCTTTGTATCAGTCGGTGCTGATTTTACCTCACGGTTGTAGCCATTCCAAAACAAATACAAAAAGATTACAAAATCATATAGTGTTGCGTTATCTTGTGCTATGGTTCTTCATATGACTCAATGATTCAGATGCTTATGATTTATAAATGATGAAATGGTAGACATTTATGAAATGATTATGTGAATGGTAGAATAATGCATTGATGAATTAGTTGTTGATTGTTAAAATTGAAAAAGTAATAAAGAATGCACACACAGATTCACCCCCTCCCCCTCTCTGTGTGCCTGGTGTGTCCAATAGAATCAATACAAGATAATTTGCACACCGCTTATCTCTTTATTAATGATGTTTGGGGTGCTAGTCTTGTTTGAATACACAATCCTGTTCAATTCCATTTACATGCACTACAGTTGTCTTTGCATATATCTATGTATTTATGTTGATGCCTAGGTAACTTTGGTAATAAGGAAAGCGTTCCAGTATTTATTCCATTCTCATTAATTGTTGGATCTATATACATGGTTTGTTGTTGAAAGTAATTAAGATAGTTGTTCGGTTGATATTAATATTTTGGTTGCAACAATATTAGTTGTTTAGGCCATGTCTTGAAACAAGTTTTACGTTTAACCTCAAAAGAAGAGTGCCATTGATAGAATGATTTTTCAATTCAGAGGTTGATTTTAAGATTTTGGTTGCAATGATACCAATTTTTTTTTGTTTATTGTTTTGTATTAAGAGAATCAACAACTAGGGGCAGGCATAGTACTTGCGTGACACAGGGTCCAGGGATCCATTTCTGCTACCACTATACACCTAGGTGCACCCACACAGTCCGCATGCATGGGGCATGGGTAAGACGAGGTTTAAACCTGTGACGTCACAAGGAGTTCCTTAATAGTACACTCTATCGCCAATCGGTCTACACCCCAGTAGGCACAATGATACCAATTGTTAACACCATGGTTTGAAACAGGTTGTAATTTTAACCGAAATTAAAACAAAAATAAAAGAAAAAAATGTACCATTGATATCACCATTTTTCCATTCAAGAGTTGATTGTAAGATCTTTGTTAATGATATTACAAGTTTTCAAGACAATAGTTGTACACTATTAGAATTTTCATCTCATAAAAAAAGTTATATTGATGGCACCACTTTTTAAAACAAAGGTAAAAACAATTAATGAAAATAACCTCCACAATAAAATAAGAACTTCGGAACACTCTCATCAATTAACTATGTTTCATATGTACACGTAGAATTCGTGATGTAATATTAAATCAATCACATCAACAACAATGGTATATGCTTGATTAGAGGAAACTTATGTCATAAATGAAGCAAATTATTAGATTATTGTTATTTTTAAAAAATAAAAAATAAAAGGAGTATTGCTAAAATTAAGGCTAATGATTATAATTACATTTGAAAAACACTCATAAGATATGTGAAATTATAAAATTTATGATCAGAATCAGATTGTACATGTCTTTAGGGAACACAATCAAGAAGTTAGCCAATTGTCGAAGAATGATCTCATGTTGCAAGAGAATAAGGGCTCGGTGAGAATTTATTGCGTCAGGCTCATGCAAACATTCTATTGGCTCTACAATCTTTTTTTGAACCGTAACTTCCTGATTTAGAAGGCTATCTATCTTGTTTTTGTTTCAATATCTTGAGACACTAAAATAGGATACAATGAGCTTTGTAACTTACTCTTTTGGCACACTTTGTATGTTGTTTTGTTTTAGTCTCTTGAAACACTATATGTGCTTGGAGATAGTGAGCATTGAGACAACTTTTTACAGTTCATATGTAACTTTGTAATCGATAGATCCTCTTTAGTTTTTGCAATTGGACTCAATTTTTTGAGATCTTTTTTTTATGGTACACAAATACCCAAGAATTGCATTTTTGTTCAATCTATGAATAAAAATACACATTTTTCTTTGGAAAATAATAAATTTATAAAATTCACCATACAAAGAGTTGAAGTCGAACACCATTTTCTTTTAATACTATACACATAAATTTATTTGATTTCTCTAAGATTTTATGACCTAGAAAAACCTTCATAATTTTTAAATTTTAAACTTCCATTTCCACATTTTTTTTAATATGGTTCACACTCGATGACTGGGTCGTTACATCCATGGAATTAATCCAAGGAGGCCCACCCAAAGGGGTCGCGCCCCTGTTAGGCTATTTTTGGAGTCTATCCCCAACACCAACCTGGGTGCCTGACCCTAAGGACCCAGAGAGAATTGAACCCCCAACCTCAACCTTATATGTCTTGGTCCCAAAAGATCCAACTAACTAAGCTACCTCTCGGGACTTACTTCCATTTTCCATTTCCACTATGTTCAAATGTAAAAAACAATCTTTTTGAAAATATTTACTTCTATTTCCACTATGTTCAAATATAAAAAATAAAAAAAACATTTTTGAAAATATTTAATGTGATTTTTCCATTTGTCTAATAAATCTTCTCATTTTAGAGAATTTAATGTGATTTTTCCATTTATCTAATAAATCTTCTCATTTTAGAGAATGATAAATATAATCATTGATAAATGTTTTATTTGAAAATTGATTATAATATTTTTTAAAATTAAAATTTCAAAGAAATTAAACTTTTTTTAAAATAAATGTTTAATTATTTTAACATTGACCGAATATTTTTCGGATAGTTCTGCAATATCTATTCAAAATTACACCCAAAACTTTAAAATTATTGGCAGGATAATAATTAAAACAAAGTTAATTACTATTAATATAATGGCACTAATAAGTCAACCACATTTGATTTTGTCAAAACATGTTCATTCAATTCAAACAAAGCAAATACAACATATTGGATCAGCAAGTATAACTAACCAGTTGTAAATATAAGTTTGTTAAGTGTTCACCTATTTATCAACAAGTGTTGTACACTAGAAAATGTGTGTTGACCATGATTACGTAGTAATATTTGTGCAAACTTCAATGGAGCCAAACATTATATGAACACTAGTCAATGAAAATTGACTTTTGAAGCTTAATCCCCAAGACACGAAGGAGTCCAAGACACGAAGGAGAATTTAGCTAGGCGTACTAAACCCCACAAGGTTGTTCAAAATATCTCACACCTTCATCGTAGTATTGCAATTATTGATGTAATAGATGTTAGACTAAGACTTTTTCCCTTAAACTTTCAATCCATAACTTTTGTTAGGTTGGACATTGCAATCAATAGGAAATATTCAACTAAAAACTTTTGTACTAACCCATTTTGTAACTTCTCATAGGATTAAGGGAATAAAAATCAGCAAGGGCCTTGTTGCCCACCTATTTCGACTAGGTGGCAACTCCATGTACATGAAGATGTACATAGTTGTACAAATAGTACCTTGGAAAAGTCTGAGGATTTTTTCACTTCTGCAGGGCAATTGCCCATTTGTAAAACGAAATGTCCGCTCCCCTGTGTGGGAAAATTAATGTAATTATATGTGCTAGTATGGGTCATATGATATGGATGCCACACCATGGAACTGGTTGTTAGGGAAGTCCTCTCATCGAGTGTTTTTTCCCTTTCCAATTAATCTTGTTGTGTAAACGATTTTAATTGGTTTAGTTTTTCACTCAAAATCCTCCAAAGTGGTGACGGACGTTCTAACAGTCAAGTCCATGAGGTGGATAAGGCTTCAAAACATTATTCATGACCATGCTAGACATTTGTATAGAGTCTTGCGGAGTTTCGTTATGTTGTTGTATTTTTATTTATTTTTTCTAGTTAATTAATTTCACCCCTTGGTGGTTAATTAACTCAGTTTTGATGTAATAATGTAATTGCTCAAGCACCGGCATTTTGTAATAGGGGCTATGAATGCAAAGAAAATTGCTATGAAACCCCCTAAGCCACTGCTTCGAGTCCCATGTCATTCAAGCAAGTGGTTGAAGAGATAGACCAATTTTGGTCAGGAGGGGTCTATCTCCCCTAAAGAATTAATTAATTTCCCTAAGTCAAAAATTCATATTATTTGATTTTGAAGTAAAAAATCAAATAATGCCATGGTAATTTTGTTTGGGGGTTGCTAAGCCTAGGAAAATTTATTTCACCCCCCATGTCCAAGATATAATTTTTTCAAGTTATTTTTAATTTTTCTTAAGTCAAAATTGAAAAAATTTAAAAATTAAATCTAAGGTGAATTAAAATTTTAGCCCAAGTCTAAAAGGTTAAATGATATTTTAGAGCAATGGCTAAAGTCAAAGCCAAGTTTAGAGGGTAAAAAACCCCCCCAAAAAAGGAGGCGCTAGCCTTGGGAGATCAAAACATGGTTTAAACCCTCACTAAAGGGGGCGCCAAGGTAAAAAGGGCTAACTTAAGAGGGGCGCATGCATAAAAACCCCCAAATTTGGAGAGAGCGCTCACTAAAGGGAGACGTCTCATGGATAAAGGGAGGCGCTACTTGTTAGAGGAGGCGTCTACATTTAGAAAGGGCGCCACAATTGGTAGAAGCGCCTAACTTGGAGGAGGACGTCACATTAAAGGAGGGCGCTAGCACATTTAGAAGGGCGCCACATGTGGAGGACAAGCCAAATTTGGAGGGGGCGCCTAGCTTGGGCCCACGTTTTTAACCTAAAAGCAATCTAAGGGTAGAGTTTGGTCAAAACCCTAGATTTAAGGGTGGAAAATGATTGAGACATGGATCAAGCACCTAAGCCATGGATTTAAAAATAATCTAAGGGTAGAGAGTGGTTGAGAGGGTGCAAAAGTCAAATACCTAGATCTAGTGGTGGAGATCTAATCTAGATCTACATTTAATCTTGGCCATTGATCTTCAAGGGGTTGGGGTCTTCCTCAACTATATAATGGGGGTCTCACTCCCTCATTGGAGATGATCTCTCATGTTATTGTTATGCTGCCGGAATCTTTCCCTACTCTATTCTCATATTCTCTCAAGCATTTGGCCCAAGCCTCTTGCCATTTTTTGTATTGAAGCTTTGCCCTAGTTGGGCCATTTAATCAAAGAAATTCTTTGGAGGGACATTGTGCTACATTCTACATTCTTCATGATCCATTTCTTGTGAGGTAACTTGTATTTTTTTTAGTTTTGCATATTTGTATTAGTCTAGTTAGCTCTCCACAAAGTATTTTGTGGAGAGATTATAAAGTAAAAGTATTTTTATCCTCTTTTGTGAATGGTTTAGCAATTTTTCTCCAAAGTATGTTGCAGGGATTGTTAGACATTCATCACTAGGCTTACATATTTTTTGCAGATCTAGATTTGTTTGTAGGTTTTCCAAGAAAGGATATCTCTCCAAGGGTTTCGTCTTTTCAAATTTTCAATTCGGCCATTTTCATTTTTCCTTCATGAAACTGAGTTTTATTCACTGTATAGTGAATATAACCCTTGTTTTAGGGCCTCCATCCATTATATATTAGTATAGGCTTTAAATTCTGCTGTTTATATGTTGTTTTCACCCTAAAAACATTCATTTTTAGCCACTAATATTTCTGTGTTTTCATTTTTTAAAGTTCAGATTTTTCTGTAAAATTTCTGGGTTGTACACTAAACTTTTTGTTTCAGTTTTCTGCAATAATTTCCAGCAAGTAAGTTGCTGATTTTTTTGCAGGTTTTGTGTGCAAAAAGAGGGGGTTATGCGGCCCTAAATTGCCCAGAAAAAACAAGCAAAAGTTTGGTCCAAAAGAGGCCCTAAACTACGCTTCTTCTCTCTCTTCTTTTACATTGTAAACCCCAAATGAGAAGTTCTCTTTGGGGTATTTCTCTGCTGTAAATTTGTATAAGTAGTTGCTTAGAGTTAGTTTTATTTGCAAGTTTTTCTGTTTACCTACCTATCTTTGTGACAGACCATTGCTTAGAGTTAGTTTTATTTGCAAGTTTTTCTGTTTACCCACCTATCTTTGTGACAGACCACCATCTCTGTCACAGAGATTGAAGTGAGGTTAGTTCAATCAGTTTTATTTTTCTGTTTACCCACCTATCTTTGTGACAGACCACCATCTCTGTTATAAAGATTGTTGTGAGGTTAGTTTACTGCTTTAACTAGTTGTATTTTCCTTTCTAGTTTTATTTTCAGTTTACCCACTATCTCTGTGACAGACCACCATCTTTGTCATAGAGATTGCTGTGCGGTTAGGCATTGCTTTAGCTAGTTACCGTTTCCTTCAAGTTTCAGTAAGTTTTATTTTCTGTCAAAAGGATAATCATACAACCCATCTATCCTGTGTATCCTCTATTCAGTTGTCATCTCCCTTTAGGGACTTCAAGTTGGGTATGAAAAGCAGGAGAAGTGGAGGCTTAACTTAGTTAAGACAACTTTTTTTTTTTGTTGCTACAATCTTCACATTTTATTTTCCAAGTCCAAGATCAAGTACCAGCACCTCCCATAAGGGATACCGCTTGGTTGATCTTGTTGATAGTTTAAAATAAACTTTGTATGCTAATCATCAAGAATAAAATTTACTTCTAAAATTAGCCAACAACAACTTCACTATTTCCTGCTCCTCTACTCGGTTATCACCCTTCGGGGTACTCATGAGATACGACATGGGATAGAGAAGTCTTAGTTTAATAGGCATCCATCTAGTAATTTTCCTGTTGATTAAAAACAGTGACCTCAGAGGCGACTTGGGGTAGTAGACCGTGGGGGGTCTCTAGGCGTTTTACGTCCTCCTTGTTGAGCACCAGGCCATTGGGGTTTGACCTGTGAGCTACGGGTGGGCTTTGCTCCCACTTTGTTGAGCGCAACAGCATTCCTTCTTTGACTTGAGAAAAACTGGATTGGGGTAGTCACACCACCGGTTCGAAAACTAAAACTTCAAGAAGAAAAACATTAATAAAATCTACCTAAAATAAACCAAGAGACATTGCAAAATCGGTTCTGTAACATTTTTCATTTCAGCACACTTCCACTCCAGCATTTCACTCCAACACTTTACTTTCAATTTCACTTTACTTTCAGTTTCATTTACTTTTCAGTTCTGCAATTGTATATGTGGTGAATGCTTAACTTTTGTTAAAACTGTAACTATTTTACTTGATTTGTTTATACTGATAAATTTAGATCAACTGTACATTGCTGAGATATCTTGATTCATTATTGTATCATTTGTTTGTTTATTCATCTCATTGTTAGACAACTTAATCTGTGGATAATTAACTTAGATTTGCATCCATTTAAAGTTGCATTCTCTGACTCCATTCTTTAGGCACTGGTTATAAATAAAATGACTGACTGTCATTTAAATCTTGCATATTGCATTAGTTTGACTGTCATCTCTCAAAACCTTAGCCTCAATCTTAATAAAAGATCCCTTTAATTAATTTGTAATTAATTAATAAATCTGGAACTTAGTTTCCCTGTAGGGACTACCCCCCTTGGCTCTGTTGGGATCTTGCTTAAACGGAGGAGTTCTGGACTGTGGTGACAGTGGTCTCCAGCGCTCACTTGCCCCCAAGGACACACATAGCAGGTTGTGACTTTCCTGTGTCTTAAAGTGTGAATTAGGCGGCAACATCTTTGGCACCGTTTCCGGGGACAAGTCATTTGTCCTTGGTCTGACTTAATTTATTTTTCAATTTGTTGAACTGTTAATAAAATTATTTAATTTTAATAACTTATTTACCCATATTAGAGCTATCTTTTTCTCCAAGTGGCGACTCCACTTTCAAATATAGTGAGGTATTCTACCCGGAGCCATTCAGGTGGTCTACTCAACTCCCTCACCGAGCCTGAAAGGGTGTATAGGAGGAGGTTGAATAGACTTGCTCCCCGTAGACTCCTTGCAAATCTTGGAGAAGAAGCTATCTCTGATATCCATTTGTTGCTTGCCCAAAACAACCAATCCTCACCAATGGATGATCTATGCAAGCCATGTGATTTTTCTAACATCATTGGTTATCCTCATGATTTGCCAGATAAAGCTATAGAAAAGTTACCTTCCTTTCAAGGTAATAATGCCATCAGTGCCAAGTCTCACATCACCAAGTTCAACCAATGCCTTGCCAAGTGGTGTAATGCTCATAACTATGAGGATGTCAAGATGAGGTTGTTCATTTTGTCTTTAGAGGATGATGCCATGGAATGGTTTCAAGATCAGAATGACAATAAGTTCAAAACTCTCAAGGAAATCATTGAAGCCTTCAATGATAGATGGGGGGATAGAAGGGATAATCATTTCTTGTTGGCAGCCTTGCATACTAGTCATAAGCAAGAGAATGAGACCATGGAAGAATTTAATAAAAGGTTTAATGACTTAGTAAAAAGCCTTCCCGCAGACATCAAGCCCCAAGAAGCATCTCTCTTGATTTATTACATCCAAACGTTTGAAGGAGAAATGAAATATCAGATAAGGGATAAGGAACCTGCAAATCTTAAGGATGCACAAGAAAAAGCTATCAAGATAGATAAAAACATGCAAGCTGCTCGTAAATCTAATATTCCTGGGTTTTCAAGGGGTAGTTCTTCAAAGGCTAATGAAGTAAAAAAAGTTAAGTTTGAAAACCAAGATCCTCAGGGCGACTCCATAGATAAGCTTACCCAATTGATTAAGCAAATGGAAGTGAATCATGCTAATCAGCTAGCTGCCATGCAGGCAAACCAGACAGCATTACAAAACAAGGTAGTTTCCTTGGAAAAAAACAGGGAAAACAATTTCTATCCAAACAAGCCAAATGATAGGTGGCAAAACCAAAGACGACCCCCACCTCAAGATTAAAGGCCCCCTAATCCTCTAGAGTCTACTAATGTGGTTGATCATTAAGCCATTCCATATTGTAGGCCTTGTGGGGATTTTCATGAAGAAAACACTTGTCAAGTCTTTTTGCAAATCATAAGTGATAAAATGAATGAAAAAACAGAGAATGAACAAATGAACATGTGTGGGCAGAAGTATGATATTGGCATGCATGAATGGATGGATCTAGTTGAGAATAGTCAAAGTGTTGAATCAATAAATGAAGTGGCAGAAGCAGCTTTTGGCCCTAAGCCTAGTGAGCAGCAAGTGTCAGATTTCTCTAGGTATAGAGGAATAACTTACCAAAGAAATGGTAAGAAGAAGCAAAGTCAAGAAAGAACTCCAACCAATGCTCCTAAGGTATCTCCTCCCCCTCCTATTTCAATTGCTCCTAATACACAATTAAACATTGATCTAGGAGGTTGGTTAAATAATGCTAAGATGTTGGTTCCTGTAGCAGAACTCATGAAGATCCATTCTCAAAAGGGAAAATTACTCAAAGCTATAGAAGAACCTTGTCAGAATACTGTTGACAAAGCCATAGCCTACCATGATGCACCTGTCATTCTTCAGAGTATGGACAAAGGAA
>LPNX010855858.1:1566721-1642967 GCA_001517045.1 Pseudotsuga menziesii
ATTTCATTGGTTTATTCATTATGCATATAGATGTGAGTAATTGTATGTCTATTTCATTTTGTATAGCAATTTCATTTATTTATATTGTTTATTGTTTATTTATTGGTCTTTGCTTAAGGACTTATGTTGGTTATTGGTGAGAAATTTGTAGTTGCAGAATTCTGGAGTTCTCATATGCTCTCCGATGATCGAACACATGTCCCCTAGTTGGAGCCAGATGTTGCCCACCTATTTTGACTAGGTGACAACTCCATGTACATGAAGATGTACATAGTTGTACAAATTGTACCTTGGAAAAGTCTGAGAATTTTTTCACTTCTGTAGGGCAATTGCCCCTTTGTAAAACGAAATGTCCGCTCCCCTGCGTGGGAAAATTAATGTAATTATATATGCTAGTATGGGTCATATGATATGGATGCCACACCACGGAACTGGTTATTAGGGAAGTCCCCTCATCGAGTGTTTTTTCCCTTTCCAATTAATCTTGTTGTGTAAACGATTTTAATTGGTTTGGTTTTTCACTCAAAATCCTCCAAAGTGGTGACGGGCGTTCTAACAGTCAAGTCCATGAGGTGGCTAAGGCTTCAAAACATTATTCATGACCATGCTAGACATTTGTATAGAGTCTTGCGGAGTTTCGTTATGTTGTTGTATTTTTATTTATTTTTTCTAGTTAATTAATTTCACCCCTTAGTGGTTAATTAACTCAGTTTTGATGTAATAATGTAATTGCTCAAGCACTGACATTTTGTAATAGGGGCTATGAATGCAAAGAAAATTGCTATGAAACCCCCTAAGCCACTGCTTCGAGTCCCATGTCATTCAAGCAAGTGGTTGAAGAGATAGACCAATTTTGGTCAGGAGGAGTCTATCTCCCCTAGGGAATTAATTAATTTCCCTAAGTCAAAAATTCATATTATTTGATTTTTAAGTAAAAAATCAAATAATGCCATGGTAATTTTGTTTGGGGGTTGCTAAGCCTAGGAAAATTTATTTCACCCCCCCTGGCCAAGATATAATTTTTTCAAGTTACTTTTAATTTTTCCCAAGTCAAAATTGGAAAAATTTAAAAATTAAATCTAAGGTGAATTAAAATTTTAGCCTAAGTCTAAAAGGTTAAATGATATTTTGGAGCAATGGCTAAAGTCAAAGCCAAGTTTAGAGGGTAAAAAACCACCAAAAAAGGAGGCGCTAGCCTTGGGAGATCAAAACATGGTTTAAACCCTCACTAAAGGGGGCGTCAAGGTAAAAAGGGCTAACTTAAGAGGGGCACATGCATAAAAACCCCCAAATTTGGAGAGGGCGCTCACTAAAGGGAGACGTCTCATGGATAAAGGGAGGCACTACTTGTTAGAGGAGGCGTCTACATTTAGAAAGGGCGCCACAATTGGTAGAAGCGCCTAACTTGGAGGAGGACGTCACATTAAAGGAGGGCGCTAGCACATTTAGAAGGGCGCCACATGTGGAGGACAAGCCAAATTTGGAGGGGGCGCCTAGCTTGGGTCCACGTTTCTAACCTAAAAGCAATCTAAGGGTAGAATTTGGTCAAAACCTTAGATCTAAGGGTGGAAAATAAATGAGACATGGATCAAGCACCTAAGCCATGGATTGAAAAATAATCTAAGGGTGGAGAATGGTTGAGAGGGTGCAAAAGTCAAATACCTAGATCTAGTGGTGGAGATCTAATCTAGATTTACATCTAATCTTGGCCATTGATCTTCAAGGGGTTGGGGTCTTCCTCAACTATATAATGGGGGTCTCACTCCCTCATTGGAGATGATCTCTCATGCTATTGTTATGTTGCCGGAATCTTTCCCTACTCTCTTCTCATATTCTCTCAAGCATTTGGCCCAAGCCTCTTGCCATTTTTTGTATTGAAGCTTTGCCCTAGTTGGGCCATTTAATCAAATAAATTCTTTGGAGGGACATTGTGCTACATTCTACATTCTTCATGATCCATTTCTTGTGAGGTAACTTGTATTTTTTTTAGTTTTGCATATTTGTATTAGTCTAGTTAGCTCTCCACAAAGTATTTTGTGGAGAGATTAGAGAGTAAGTATTTTTACCCTCTTTTGTGAATGGTTTAACAATTTTTCTTCAAAGTATTTTGTAGGGATTGTTAGACATTCATCACTAGGCTTACATATTTTTTGCAGATCTAGATTTGTTTGCAGGTTTTCCAAGCAAGGATATCTCTTCAAGGGTTTCGTCTTTTCAAATTTTCAATTCGGCCATTTTCTTTTTTCCTTCCTGACACTGGGTTTTATTCACTGTATAGTGAATATAACCCTTGTTTTAGGGCCCCCATCTATTATATATTAGTATATATTTTAAATTCTACTGTTTATATGTTGTTTTCACCCTAAAAACATTCATTTTCAGCCACTAAGATTTCTGTGTTTTCATTTTTAAAAGTTCAGATTTTTCTGTAAAATTTCTAGGTTGTACACTAAACTTTCTGTTTCAGTTTTCTGCAGTAATTTTCAGCAAATAAGTTGCTGATTTTTTGCAGGTTTTGTGTACAGAAAGAGGGGGTTATGCGGCCCTAAATTGCCCAGAAAAAACCAGCAAAAGTTTGGTCCAAAAGAAGCCCTAAACTACACTTCTTCTCTCTCTTCTATTACATTGTAAACCCCAAATGAGAAGTTCTTTTTGGGGTATTTCTTTGCTGTAAATTTATATAAGTAGTTGCTTAGAGTTAGTTTTATTTGCAAGTTTTTCTGTTTACCCACCTATCTTTGTGACAGACCACCATCTCTGTCACAGAGATTGAAGTGATGTTAGTTCAATCAGTTTTATTTTTCTGTTCACCCACCTATCTTTGTGACAGACCACCATCTCTGTTACAAAGATTTTTGTGAGGTTAGATTACTGCTTTAGCTAGTTGTATTTTCTTTTCTAGTTTTATTTTCAGTTTACCCACTATCTCTGTGACAGACCACCATCTCTGTCACAGAGATTGCTGTGCGGTTAGGCATTGCTTTTAGCTAGTTACAGTTTCTTTCAAGTTTCAGTAATTTTAAATTTTCTGTTAAAGGAAGTAACCATACAACCCACCTATCCGGTGTATCCTCTGTCCACTTGTCATCTCCCTTTAGGGACTTCAAGTTGGATACGAAAAGCAGGAGAAGTGGGGGCTTAGGTAATTAGAACAACACTTTCATTTTTCTGCTACAATCAACACATTTTATTTTCCAAGTCCAAGATCAAGTACCAGCACCTCCCATAAGGGATACCGCTTGGTTGATCTTGTTGATAGTTTAAAATAAACTTTGTATGCTAATCATCAAGAATAAAATTTACTTCTAAAATTAGCCAACAACAACTTCACTATTTCCTGCTCCTCTACTCGGTTATCACCCTTCGGGGTACTCATGAGATACGACATGGGATAGAGAAGTCTTAGTTTAATAGGCATCCATCTAGTAATTTTCCTGTTGATTAAAAACAGTGACCTCAGAGGCGACTTGGGGTAGTAGACCGTGGGGGGTCTCTAGGCGTTTTACGTCCTCCTTGTTGAGCACCAGGCCATTGGGGTTTGACCTGTGAGCTACGGGTGGGCTTTGCTCCCACTTTGTTGAGCGCAACAACATTCCTTCTTTGACTTGAGAAAAACTGGATTGGGGTAGTCACACCACTAGTTCGAAAATTAAAACTTTAAGAAGAAAAACATTAATAAAATCTACCTAAAATAAACCAAGAGACATTGCAAAACCGGTTCTGTAACATTTTTCATTTCAGCACACTTCCACTCCAGCATTTCACTCCAACACTTTACTTTCAGTTTCATTTACTTTTCAGTTCTATAATTATATATGTGGTGAATGCTTAACTTTTGTTAAAATTGTAACTATTTTACTTTATTTGTTTATACTGATAAATTTAGATCAACTGTACATTGCTGAGATATCTTGATTCATTATTGTATCATTTGTTTGTTTATTCATCTAATTGTTAGACAACTTAATCTGTGGATAATTAACTTAGATTTGCATCCATTTAAAGTTGTATTCTCTGACTCCATTCTTTAGGCACTGGTTATAAATAAAAGGACTGACTGTCATTTAAATCGTGCATATTGCATTAGTTTGACTGTCATCTCTCAGAACCTTAGCCTCAATCTTAATAAAAGATCCCTTTAATTAATTTGTAATTAATTAATAAATCTGGAACTTAGTTTCCCTGTAGGGACTACCCCCCTTGGCTTTGTTGGGATCTTGCCTAAACGGAGGAGTTTTGGACTGTGGTGACAGTGGTCCCCAGCTCTCGCTTGCCCCCAAGGACACACATAGTAGGTTGTGACTTTCTTGTGTCTTAAAGTGTGAATTAGGCGGCAATAGGCCTATACCTCACACTCTTATTGTTTGTTGATGGCATTATGATCCTAGGATCAGGTTCAATTTCTAAATGGAAAGTAATCTCAGGAATACTGAAAAATTTCTGTGAAGTTTCGGGATTGTCCATCAACCACAGCAAGTCGAGGCTCCTTCTCCATGGGGCAGATGATCCTTTTAAGACAGAGATGGAAGATATATTAAATATGGGTTCCAACCCAATGGCGGAGGGTACGCGATACCTGGGGTACTATTTAAAGCCAAATGGCTATCACCCTGGGGACTGGTTATGGCTGCTGAAGCGCTTTGACCGCAAAATAAATCATTGGGGATGGAGGTGGCTCTCTCTCAGCGGTAGATTAAATCTAGCTCGTTCTGTCCTAACTAATATGACAGTTTACTGGTTTTCTTTGTGCAAAGTCCCTAAGTCCATAATTAACAAGATTAGGATGAAGATTATGGCCTTCCTTTGGTCAGTCGACAGAGTGTAGACTAAATTCCACTTGGTTCGGTGGGAAGACATTGCCAGACCGTTGGAAAATGGTGGATGGGGTTTGAAGAACTTGCATCTCTTCTCTATGGCTCTTCGGGCAAAAAGCCTTTGGATGGTGTTCACTGGAAACGGCCTGTGGCCCCAAGTCATGCAGGAAAAATACTTCAAAAAAAATCAAAGATCCAATGGGTCAGGAACTTCCAAAAGCAGGGCAGAAGTATTTCAAATATTTGGGCAGGCCTACTTGGCGCATATAAACTTTTCTCGTCTTGGCTGGCTTGGGTCCTAGGAGATGGCAGAGATGTCCGCTTGGGAGAAGATCCCATTGTTGGGGGGCCCATTAACCATGCTTTATCTCGGGACATTCTTTTCCATCTACATTGTAAGGGATTCTACTTCCTTAACCACATTTCTCTGGGATATCCTAGTCTTATGACACATCAGAGATGGATTTCGGCTGGTCAATTGGGACTCTATGGGGCAATCGCTGCTGAATGGTTTGCATATGTTAAAGGTTTACAAAAGGGGGCTATTACATTAAGCACTTTTCCAGATAGTTTATGCTAGTCCTAAGATGCTGTTTCGGGGGTGATATCTGCTAAGAAGGCTTATGTCCAACTCATGGAGAACTTCTCGGACAAACATGAGTGGTGGTACCGGATGTGGAGGCTCCACCTCGGGTAATTGTTTGCTGCTGGTTGGCGCTTGAAAACCGTCTACTCTCATGGGATAATCTAAATCGTCGAGGTATGATGGGTCCTGGAATTTGTTTACTATGTGGTTCAGCAGATGAAAACATTCTACATTTATTTGTATCTTGTAGCTTCTGCCAATCTGTTTGGCAGGTGATTGGTTTGGTGTTCAATGTGGCTTCTCCGTGGTGTAGTGACTCCCTTTCGTCATACTTTTTATCTTGGTGTAAAAACTATCCGGCATGGGGAACACTCCCATGTTACATACTATGGAAATTGTGGAGGAGCAGAAACCTATTAATTTTTGAAGGAAAAAAGTCAGGCCCTTCGATTATTGCTTCCAGAGCTGTGAAAGCATTTTCTGAATTAGGTGGTGAGCTATCCATTAGTGGTTCCACTCGTCGGGCTGCTAGGGTGTCTAAGCCTTTGGCCCCTTATCACAATCTGATGGGTTTTTTCAATGGGGCATCCCAGGCAGACACCAGCTTATGTGGTGCTGGTGCAATTCTCCGGATGACAGATCAGTCCTACTGCAAGCTGTGGATGAACTGCTGTCCGGGTACAAACATTAAGGGTGAACTTCTGGGATTGTGGATCCTCCTTCACTTTTCCTTGGCCTGTGGTTTGGACGGAATGCACATTTATGGTGACTCAAAAGTCATTATTGATTGGGCTATGGGTGAGCAGCGTATTAATCTCCTACACCTGGATCCGTGGCTGGTTCGTGTTCGAGGATTGATTGATTCATTCAATGGGATAACGTTCTCACACATTTTCCGGGAACAGAACCAAATGGCAGATGATTTATCTAAGCTAGAGTTAAAGGCTGATGAAGGATTCATCTTCTTGGAAAGGTGGTCCGGGGATGGACAGATCTCCCCCAGGGAACGCTTGGTTATGTGATTGCTGGCCTGGCAGGTTCTGGCCGTTTTCTGGCTCTTTGGTATGTGGCGTCCATCAGTTTCTGGTGGCTGTCTTCTCCATTTCTTGCTTATGTCTTTGTCTTTGACTCCTTGGTGTCCAAGCTCTGTCTTGGTTCATTTGTCCGTCTGTTCCTTGACCTCGGGCTGCTGGTCTATCTGGCCTTCGTGCTGTCTCGGTGCCTCCTTTTTTCTTGGGTCGGGGCTGTCTATTTCCTTTGTCTATTTTAGACTATGCTGGCTGTCGTTCTACGGTCTGTCTATGCTGGTCCCTTGTATACCAATCTTTACCAATATTTTAATATAAAATATGTTGTTTTTATGTGAAAAAAAACTTCTCATAGGATTAGCTTCTACTCAACTTCTAATATAATATGTGATAATGAATACTATGCACAAATGTGTACATGATCGAGAATGGGCTCAGACATTTTCTAAGAGAGGAAATCCAAAGCAATCAAGAAAATTCAAAATACAGCGGCTTGATAAACTGTTACACCCAATATCTGAAATGAAGAGAAAGGTTTTGAAATGAAAAGAGTTGCAAGCTACTTTTCAATTCTGGTTTAATGTTTTGAAGGCCATCCAAACACTATATACGTTCAATTAAACTTCACAAGCATGCTATGAATTTGGAGAGTTCAACGCTGAGCTTAACAGAATTATATTATGTTACGCCTCCCTTTGCCAAGAGCATTCACTTTACTCTGAGGATGCAATGCGTGACTCAATAAAAATGATATATGAAATGCACTTCAAGGAAGCTGATCACTGACATACAGAATGCTCCATATTATTAGTGGTAAATAAATAATATCGAAGACAAGCAGATATTTGCATCAATGTGGACATTTGCAGTTTAAAGAGAGATACAAAACTGATTTTCAGAAAAAGGTAGCATCAAAGATAGCGGTGAACTTAAAATAAGATATTCTTTATGACATGCAAAAGTTTGGGCCAAAAGACACGAAATAACTACTGTTTTGTATTATACATTTAATGCATTCAAGGCATTACAAATCATGGAATGGATAAGATGATAGGAGCTTGATATTATTTACTAGGAGATGAGACACATGGGTGAGCAATTTTTTGCCATTTCACCCTCAATAAATATGAAATAGTTTTTTTCAAAAGAAGAAAACAGAAATATGATCTGGCCAATGTTACAATTTTGTATTGGCCAAGCTTAAGACTTAAATGTAACACCATGCTTATCAAGCACCTACTAGGCACCCACGTTCTCACCTTGGCTTGACAGGTCTACACTAGCCAAGTGCTATATCCAGGTTGTCATCTTAGCAATTAGCCAGTTTCAATTTTCAGAGGCATTCTTCTCACACAGTAGCTCAGTGTGCTTGTGGGATGTAAATAACGGGGTTGTAAATATCAGTATCATTGCCCCAAAATAAGAATATGACTTCATGTACTTCCTTTTGGTACTTTGCATTATCTGTCATCATAGATGCTCATGCAATCTGAGAGAACATTGAATGTGTGTTTTCAAAACAGACAACATATTCTTCTTTTCCACCCTTTGAAGCCCACGGACAATATCACTGACATATCCAAACTTTGGCCCTAACATGTGGCAAGTGCATGCAGCCTTGAAAGTCATGTGTTCCCAATCACCTGTTCATGCAGTGAAAGTAATGAAATAACCGCAAAAGAAATACCTCTTTGGGCACACTTTTATATAAGAAGCACGTCATTAATCAACATGAAGGAATAAATGGAAGACATGTTTGCATTTGAATTTTGTATTACAAGCATGAGGGAAAAAATGGAAGATATGTTTCTAAAATTCCTGGAAAATAAGTCCTAAACAAAAACTTTTAAGAGTACATGAGGACTGCAACTTTCGTTGAGAGTTATATTGTTTCTTACATTACAACTATTTGCATTCTAGCATTTGACACAGAGTTGGGCATGTTGAAGCAGATGGTTTTCCACTAAAATCTTTGTAATATCATGAAAGTACTTGGGTTTTATTTAGATTGAAATGGAACAAAGAATTTATGCAAATATGTTACTGAAAGAAAAACTACATTGGAGAACCTATAATTGTCAATTGGATGCAGCTCAAGTGGCTGAGAGGAAAGTTCTTAACCTACCCCACTTGGGTTCAAATCCCACTTTGTGACATGCTTGCTCTCTTCATGGGCCAATTGTTGACTGTTGACCTGGCCTTGAGCCCTGAAGAATCCAGCTTACCCTTGGCTACCATCCTCAGAATGAGAAGTACCTAGTGGGTTTCCCTGGGAAAATGCATTACACCGGCAAAAAGAAGCTGTAATGAAATGCTAAGCTGATGAACTGGTAAAATTGGATACCAGTTAGATTCACATATGGTGCAAACCAATGTTTTAAAACTGAAAATCAGCCAAGGGTCAACTCTGGCTCAGACTTGGACTTGGCCATGACTCGGACCTGTTTGAATTAAATTACTTGGTTTACTAAAAAATGCATAAAATATTAAAAATTTAATGGAAAAAAATTAGTTTAGAGATTCCAAACCATTAGAGACAAAATATCCAAAGTCTGCTCATGTATACAGTATATACCATGTAAGGTTAAAGAAATCAAAATGGCACTGAGTGCAACACATATGTGAAACAAAATACATAATCAGCAAAGCTTTAAATGGCCTCTAGAGTCTAAAACACAACGTGCTACAACGTACTAGTCTACTACATATCACTGATCAACATGATCAACCATAAAACCAATTACCACTATTGGCAATGGGATACTTGGCACGAGCTACAGGACCATCATCTGGCATGTCTATAATTTAACGGGTCTATATTTTGTGGGTGGCTAAGGGGAGGGTGACGTTTGGCATCTTTTGATGGTTTAGTGGACTTGTCTTCGGTTCGGTGCAGTTCAGTTAATTGGAATTCTGAAAACTGCTAACTCTGCTGAATTTTGAATGGCATGTGAAATTCTACTTTCATCATATGTGGTCCAATGAGGTTGGAACTTGGAACCCCTCTCAAACATCCTGAAACAATTAATGATAATATAAAAAACTAAGTAAAAGTTTTAAGAATTTATATTATCATTCCAAGTTAGCTTGTGTCACTGTCAAGCAAGTTGTTTTTTATCCCAAATAGTGCTACGATCTGTAGGAATCCTACAAAGCAGGTTGACTCATTAATGAAGTAGGCTTAGAGTCTCAGGGTTTAGGTTTTTAGGCCAATTTTAAAAAAAAATGAATTTAAGTGTCATGTTTACAGCCTGTCCGGTCACCACATTGACTTGGACGAGTCACTATGGACTTGGCTGAGTTGACCAGTTTGGTACCAAACTGGTCACTCGAATTGGTTTAATGGCCGAGTCAATACAGCTACTGGTCACCTCGGTTAACTGGGCCAAGTCCAAGTCCGAGTAGACTGATTTCTAAAACACTGGTGCAAACACAGTTTTTCATTATGAATATGAGATAGGATTTGGCCATTATGGTGCAGAATTATGCAAAAGCAAGGGAAGAGTATTCATAGTTTCTTCATTAACTTCAATAAATGAAAGGATGTAAGATTACAGTGCTGACCTTAAACGTTGAAGAAGAAGAAAACATCCTTGAAGATTTTTAAAATAATACAAACAATGGGAGATCAATGAATTTAATTTTTAAGGACGGAATTATACAGAAATACAGAGGAGATGCCAAATAACATGGCAGGCTTCAAAAGCTATCATCAAGAGGTATAGTCCACATTAAAAGAACCCTTGGAAAAGATTTGGAGATGGTACTTGACCATTTTGTCTGACAGTAGCCATCCTTAAGAACACTGAGATGAAGCATGGCCATGAATACATGCCAGGAGTTTCACTACAGATAGATAGATGCAGAGAACGAAATCATATAATATTATAAACATCCATGAATAACCAACAAATTCAAAGAGACTACTACACATCTACACATCTGGGAAATCATCTCACTTGTATAACATAGCAGAAACAACATCTACACATCTGGGGAATCATCTTCTTGACTAAGTTCCAGTGCACTTTCCATTGACAAACAAAAGATGAATTTATACTTTCATCTCTAACCCTTAGAAGTTTACATCCATTGTTATCCTTATACATCTGCTAAACTTTTTTACTATTGCTATTACCATGTTCTATCCATTTACGAGGCAGTTGAAATCAGGTTGAACTACAGATTTGCACATCTACAAGTGAAATCATAAATGTAAGCACACATGATGTTGAAAAGCAAATTCTTTCCCCAACCAAATGCAAGCCACATAATACTGAAAATAAAAAAAAGTGTGTAGAATCTTACCATTTTCTTGCTGTTCTAAATAAATTCTCTCTCTGTTAAAATGCCTTCTAGCCCACCATCTGCACCGTAGCTTCCAAGATCTTCTGGACTCGGCATTTTGAAACATATTTGGAAGTTGATTTGCAGAAGTAAAGATCTTATACTGTGCATCTGAATGATTACTATTTTGTTGAATTGATATGCGATCCATCTCATACTCAGATTGACAGTTAGCTTGCAATTTCAGAAAACAGGAAGCCAATTCTTTCCAAATATAGGTACACCCATAAGTGGCATCTAAGTGCAGACCTATGTACTCCAGCAATGACTCTGTTTGGTAATCACCTGAACTAAAATTGAAAGGCAACATATTATCCACTAGAATAAGCATCTAAATTCCTTCCAATCAACTCAAAGTAAACATAAGCCTAAGAGAGTATATCAGATGCCTCAGATTCTTAATATTAGCTAATTGAAACTTACAATACAGACATGAAGCCATCCTGTTGCAAAAGGAGATTTTGTTTGCCCATTTTGTATCATAATTCATTTTTATATGCATGTCATAATATACACAATTCCTATCATCATCCTGCTAGTCTGGCAAGAAATACATGCCTCAACCAATGCCATGCAAGAAAAAAGTGTCAATACTGGCAAGATTGGAAACTAATGTGCCTTACATTTATCCAAGTTGGAATATCGTTTGCTACTATGTGTATATACTATATACTATAATCCCTATGTCATGTCTATCTATTTCTTTCTACTAGAAATAATATATGGACATTGTATACCATGTAGCTGCCAGAATGCTGCATTCCCACCCAGGTTGGCTTTTACTAATTGATGGTAGAAATTAGAGTTAAGAAAATATATTTTGAGGCATGATACATATTATATACCACGGTGGACTTGTTTCCATTTTAAGCATAGAAAAGTTCTAGCTCATATCAGAGATATGGACTGTTTTAACTTTTATAGATGTTAAGAATCTTTCACTACATGCTTTTGCCTGCAAAAGTTTAAAGAGGTTTCAGCGCTTTGCATAGTTCAAAGCACTAACTCTGATATTAAACATTCTTTGCCCAATTTAGTATGCCTTCTCTTGGTTCTCATTTCAAAGAGTGCTGGCCTAGTGGCTCTGCTGACTATCCCTTGATGGGTGGAAGTCCCTCATCATGTTGGGCATTTATGCCCTGGGAAGGTATCTGGTGCACCTTGGGATGAACCTATTTGGACACATGGCTCAGGGGCTCCTAGCCACACTTGTGTTTAATGCTATGTAGAGGTGATTGCACTTGTAAGGGTTGTCATACCCACTTTAGCACACCTCATCTATGCCCACTTGGACCTCTCTTTTAATGTATTAGCCTTCCTCTTGGTTAGGGCTTAAACCTGATCTGGTTAGTCACTTTCAGATCTGACCTAGAACCTCCTTTTACCCTCTTATGGTACATCCTTACTCTATTACTCAAGGTACATCTTGTATGGTAAGTTGGTGAAGTTTTGGCTGGTTTTTCATCTATCTTTGGTGTTATTGACTACAGTAATTTCATAAGAGCAGTAAGATATTGAAGTTGTTCATCTTCAAATTGATAATAAAGTGTTATAACTCCTACCTTCTTGAAGTGTTACATTTATGCTTAATTGTTTTGTCCCCATAAGGCACCGGTCTTAGCTGAGAGGTTGCTTGTGAAAGGTATTTGTGTCTTGTTTGAGTGATTGCATATATTTTTCACCAATATTAAGGACTCCTCCTTGGTCTTAGGAGTTGACCTAAAGTATTGAGAAGCTGAGTTGTGGTGACATTGGGTGTTAGCTATTCCTGTGCTTACCCCTCATAGCATTGTGATCCGTGACCTTCATTAAGGGTGATAATTTGAGCGGTAACAATGATCATGGGTATATCATTGGAAAGTTGTATCGAAATTCAAATTCTCTGGAGTGTAAACCAATGTTCCACAGGGATGCGTTCCCTAAGGTGGGAAATGTGCTCACGTGCTCCCCCACATTTCCAGGATGAGGAAACTTCTAGGGAGATGTTTCCCCATGTCCCCCTTTTGGGGGAAACATAGGGAAACACAAGGGGAAACATTTCCCCAGTGACAGAATGTATTTCCCTTTTGGAGAGGTGCCTGGACATCCCCTCGATAGGGAAGGGACACTTAGATGACCCCCTTCGCCACCCCCACCCCAATTTTCATCTTTTCATGCAACAAATGGATGCAAATGAATAGTCAATGGAGCACACTCCTTGATGCTTATTTGATCATGATGTTGATTTATTTCAGCTACTTTTCATTGTTTAAGTTTGGACTCTAGATAGTATATCTAGATACTGATGACCATCCTTGACTGTTTACCATTTTTTGAGAAATTTTAATTTACTAAACTTTAGTCTATTTCACTATTCTAAGTTCTTTGTGTTCATTGTTTAGTATCTATTTCAAATTTCAACATCTGTTGCATTATCTTTTATAATTTAGAAATTTGAATTTAGATATACATTGCATAATGTTAATGGGACGACACCAATCCCCCAGGGGGATGGGGTGCGAGTGCTTGGAAAGCCCGCTTGCTTTTCTTATTATTATTATATTACAAGTGAAAATAGTGGCCACCTTTCGTCCTTACAGATTTGGATCCAAAGGCTTACAGGTTTTAGAATGAAGAAAGAAAAGAAGAAGGTTGTTCCGAGAGGCCTTTGATGGCCTAGATCTTTAATTTTCCAACAACACTTCCCTTTGTCTTGTCAACGAAAGTGAAAAACCAGCCACCTATAATGCACCAAATGTGCCAAATAAAACGTTAAAAGCATAAAAAATTAAGTACCTAAATGATAAACAATAAGCCTAAGTACTTAATCAATCTAGATCTACTCAGAATAAAGCTTTAAGATTAGGATCTAACAGTACTTAAATAAATCAGCCTTTGAATAATCTTTTAAAAGAAACTAATTTACTTAAGCATTTACAAAGTAATCGGAACCAAAGATAAAGTTTAATTTTAAAGGTGAAGGAAAGAAAGAAGAAGTGCTCAAGCAGAGTGCCCAGATCTAAGGAATTCAACGATGGGAAGCGGAGGGGCTATCTTTCTTAAAAGTGCTTGAAGAATGGTAGATTCAACTGAGATATTCCACTCCAATCAAGCTAGGAAATCTACATCACTAACAATACTTGCATAGAGGGGATCAAATCCGGTATTTCAACAAATGAAGATTGAGAGAGCATAAGTACAACCTAGTACAGTCTGCTACTCCTAGATATTTATAAGCAGAGAATAGTAAATTAAATCAAACTAGAATCACTTACCCTATATGTTAACAACAATCTTAAGGCCAGATAGATTGCCACATTAAACAAAGAAAAAAGCAGCAATACAGTTACCTCATATGACACTGACAATATTCATCCACACACTAATGCAACACCCCATGGATCCAAAGTCTTTCTATTAATAAAAAAAGTAATTATAGTACAAAGCTTCATAGCTTGGGTGGAGCCTTCAGTCCTATGACCATGAGAAACAATGAACCGGGAGCCCGCTTAAATATCCAAAAGAGAGAAGGGGGGGGGGGTTGCTACCTAGACTAAAGGAGTGGTAGTCGATTTGAGTTAATTGGGAGTGGAATTGGAGAGGCAAATGCCACCTCTCCTACCAAAATCTACCAACCATTCATGTCACGCCAACACACAACCAACAACTCGCAAATCCATGAGGTTTGGCGTCAAACTTCTTCCACACGCATGAGTTTATCCAAAGGATGGCGTCACCATTTAACACAATACGATCTCACCATAATATAATACAAATATCATAACTTGTCCAAGGTTCTTCAACCTTATGAAGAGGGGTCCACCCTCATTGCTATTGCAACCCTCACACATGTTGGTGCTTTCTCTATAAGTTGACATAACCACCATCTCAAAACAATTGCTACCTCCCTTTTAACCGAAGTTTTAAGTAATCTTCATGCTAAAGAGGGTCGCATGACATGGGGGACCCATTGCCATGTCATTTCCACACTTAAACAATTGATTTTTGACCTTTTTAAACTTGACTTTGGTGCCAAATTGATGCACCTTTAGCATTAAAATGCCAATTTGATGCTCTGTTAGATAAATAATGCTCCACGAGATGTTTTAGCCGCCCGAAACATAGTAAAAGCGGCCTCTGAGGTAAAGAGGATGCTCTGAGTGTGAAAACGAGCATCCCCACGCCTAAAACAGACTCCGAACCCATCTTTTATTACACTTTGAAGTTTTTTAATTAAACCATTAAAAATTAGCTTAAAAAACGGAAAAATTTATTTTTCTCGAAATCAGACGAAACTCTAGTGGGACCTAACACATGCCCATACGACTCAATTCGAACGCCTAACATGTTTATAAATACTAACACAGAGGCTCTAATAACCTTCTAAGTTCTAACCACCAAGACAACTACCGTAAATTTGGAGATGTGAGTGAAAAACTCAGAAATTATTAGTCATTTGTTTAACAACCAATAATTACCGAGGGAAAGAACACTCTGGGCTAGTCGACTTGATGCCTAAGTCTAGGAAGCTGAGCTTTTTATAGAAATTGACCATGCTAGCACATTTTTTACAATTTCCCCAAGGGGGTATGGACATGTGTTACAAAAAATTTGGAACAGACTCCCAAAAAAAGCGTGGCGAACTTCTAAACTTTGATCATGAATAAGTGTGCCTGTTCAAACCTTGTCAGCTCACTTGAAAAATCCACCAAGTACAACTTAGGTGGTAACAGGGGTCTCAAATGACCTTGGATCCGAACGTTCAATTTTGTGTGTTTAGCATCTATTGGGATCCCTTACATGATTTCATGCTTCACTTGGCCATGATGTGTCTCAGTTTGGGAGATATCTATTTATTATCAGTTATTATGACGTTTTTATTGTTTTGGCATTGATGAGCTTATACAATGATGTATTGATGATTTCTTATGGTGCTTGTGGTCACCATTAGTGGATTTGAGGTCTTTGACCTCATTGGCACATCGAATTTCAACATTTGGGCAAGGGAAAGGCCTAATATCAGCAGATTACATATTCAACCATATATACCAGCAAATTAATGAAAGGAGAAAGTGACCATGACTTAGCTAATAAATCAATATCGCTAATGTAGGGTAAATTATTGACTTGGGATGGCATTATGGCTTTATACTATGCTCTTGATGATGCATTTCATGTTATATTTAGACATTGGGGTCCACACTTTGTATTACCTCCTAGAGAGAGCGCACTCTACCCATGGGGACACATGTGTTGGGAGCATCACATATGTTATCATTGTATACTTTATACTCATTGTAAAGGGGGCGCCTAAGGGAGTCCTGGACCCTTAGGGGACGCCCTCATCATATCTTATAATTATTTGTTATACCATGTAATTTCTTAGAGGGGCACACTTGGGGGTAGTGACCCCTTCTCTAGCTCTTTGTATTTTGATGAGGTACCATCCACCATTGATCTTGATCATTATGTTTTGATCCTTGTCATCCATCCTTATGGAGCTAGGGATCTTGTCTATTGAGATCTATTTTTATGGTCTCTTGTTCATTGTAATGGACTTTTGGATCTTGGAGATTTCAACTATAGAGAAAACCCTTTGCAAAAACTTGTGAATCTTGTGTGTTGGTTCAAGTATAGTGATTGCATATTCTTATTCCGTGATCACTGGTGATTTCTTAGTAGAGATTTTGGAATTCGTTGTGGTTGATTTGTGACACAAGAGCGAGTTTGAGAGAGGGACACTATTGTACAGAAGTGGGGCTTCACACCTCTCCAAAATCGTGTTGCATTAGGGAGTTTTTCTTTTGTGCATTTCATTGTCCAGTTCAATGCCTCTTGCTTGCAATGTCATTAGTGTTTTTCTCCATTCGTATAATGAATTAACATAGTTGTTTGTTTGTGTAGGGAAGAGGGGTGTGTTATCACATATATAGTAGCCAGGCTACCGTATTCTATTTTTCAGATACAGTACATTTTTCAGCCAGATCTCTTACATATGAGATGTTGAGATGAGCAGTTTTGACGGATCATTATTTTATTTGTGGACTATTGTACTCTCCCATGTCAGGACTGAGTCTCAGGACACTTAGATTTGAGGACAGATGTAGCCATTTAGTCATTTATAGAGCAGTTATTGATGCCCAGATTTATATCAGTACTTTCTCATTGGACAGATGATGGTTCAGATGGATTATATGCATGATTATGACTCGACTTTTATTATATTGTGTAATGGTTATCATTGCTCTTATACTCATCTTTGTGACATGTATTAACATGTAGTGTCATGATCTGGCGGTCATAATTATATGGACTTGGATGTATGTTGTATTATCTATTGATGTCCCTACTTAGACTTGGAAATTCCTGATCTATACTCATTGGTTTTACCCTCCTTAGGGAGAATAGAGGTAGTCATTCCCACCATTGTTTTGGTTTGCTAGTGTTGGCTTCATCATTCACTGTCTCCACCCATCCATTACCTTCCAGTTTTGTTTTAACCTGACTTACTATTTGACTTGTGGCATGGAGGACCTTTCCCCGCTAGAAACCTTGTTGGACAAGCCTCCCTGTTTATATTGTGTCTCGGCACTGAGTTGGTGACAGAACTTGCCTTTGGTGAGTTGGATTGTATGCCTAAATCATTCTGGTCGATTGTCCCGATGTTTGGCACTGTGCAGAACTCCCCCTGGTCACTTGAGATGTTGTTGGCTAAAACTAAAAGCTCATGTACTACTTGTATTGGAAAATGTTATGTATGCGCCCATGGAAAATAAAAATGCTAAACTGTGTTTCTTAACATATGTAAAAAAGGGCAAGAGCAATGAAATGCTAAAATACCCCTTGAAGGGTATAAGAAAAGGTCCAAAAAGCAATGGTTAAATATATGCTGACCTTATAAATTTGAATATGTTCCGGATGAAAGCTGCGATTAATTGTGCTTTTAAGCATCGGTGAAGTCCCAAAGGGTCATATAGGCCAAAAAGGCCATGGAAATAAAATTGATGATCCTAATGAAACTGGATCAAGCTTGATGTAGTCATGATGCCTAAGTCGAATAAGCACTCTCTAAACAACTCAACCATTTGTGAGACATTGCCATTCCTTGTGTTGTTGTTTGTCCGACATTGGTTTTAGTGAGTTTTTCCTTTCCATATCCAAAGTGTCATGATGTTAAGTAGGAAGTCATCCTTTGCCCTAGCCTGGTAAATTTCATCCTTCACCTTTGACTAGCAAATTGACTACAACTATGAAGTGATTATAGTCCTGAAAGACTAGTCTGAGTAATAATAAATAAAGCCTTATATATGTATTTGGTTGATGCATCGCCAGTGAAATGACTGCTACTTGTTGTGATTGTTGCTTAAATGAGTTGTAGAGCATGTCTTAGCCTTGTAACACTTGCAACAGATGGATGATAGTCTGAGTTATATTATTGGTATCTGATCATTTACAGATGGTTATATTGTCAATTGGATATGGTTGATGATCAGGTAGAGACCTAAGAGGGGTATGAGTATACACCCTAGATGGATTTGGACTCTCCGAGTCTAATGAGACAATTTATTTTCAGTTCCGGGCAATTGCAGAAATGATCAGGCTCATTTTACCTTTCTGATGCAGTCTTGCTTCATAGGATGATGTGTCTGAGCAGGGAGATGTTTTATTTGGATCTCCTAGGGCGTTGTATGGACATAGGGGGTGCAACCACTTGTTTGTACCATAGTACCCCCATCCCAGAGAGCCTAGTGGGCCCGGTTTGACAACGCATGCACCCTAGGAGGCTGTTTTGGCAGGTTCACGTTTCCCGAGGCAGATTAAAAATGATTAAATGGCCATTGAAGAAATCAATTTGGGCTACTGAGGCAAGGAAATGACATAGGATGAGTCATGATGATGAGAGTGATGTCCTCCGCACCTTCTCCAGTAGTTGTAGCACTTGATTGGGCCCACACCTATTTTTGGGCATTTTATATTATTTTCTAGAGCTTTTGGGAGGCTCATGATTTCCTCAAGGAGGCACAAAGTCAAAGAATTAAAATGTTATATTATTTTATTGTGCCATGGGGCACCCATAGTGAGTTAGTTAACACTCCATGGACCCACCATGTGCTGCATTTATTTCTTGTTGAGTGGGGTACCCTCTTTATGGGTGATTTAGTCCACTCTGGTACTTTATGGTTATATTGATCCATGTATTGTATGTTGAGCTCATCTCAACCATTGATTAGAATATTTTATCTTTTAATTTTAGCCACTCGTTTTGAAAGTGGTTAGGATTCGGTTATGGTTGTGGTTCTCTCATTTCTATTTAAAGGAGAGAGCTTCTCATTTGTAAGGGGTCTTTGGCTCTTGGATTTGAATAATAGAAAGATTTTTCCGTGGATATTTTTTGGATCTACTTTGCATTTGATGTTCTCAAATGGTGATTGGATAGTCTTCTGCTTCCTAGCATTATGGAAATTCATGTGATATCTATATTTTTTCTGCTATCATTGTCTTGTCTACAGGAGGGTGTTTTGGCTGGAGCGTTTTTGTAGGGGGACCTCAACTCGTTCGGTTATCTTCGTCTTGGATCAGGGGGTTTTCATTAGTGTCATTGTGATCTATGATTACTTCTTTTTACTTTCCTATAGCATTTGGTTTATTTATCTTGTTTTAGCAAATCTGATATTGTTGACGTTTGCTCATGCAGGGTAGGGGGCGCATTGGTGGCTTGGGGCTTACATCCATCATAGAAATCACGTGGATCTTCCAGAATTGATCGGGATAGCAAGGATCATCGTTGTTAAGGCTTATACAAGCATTTTTAGGTACGATCTAACAGGTAATTCTCTTCTTTTAAGCAAATCTCAATCCATTGTACCTGTTTTCCTTCCATTTTTCTGAAAATCCTTAAAATACTGAAAAAACCCTAAAGAGTACTAAATTTGGGAACCGTCCGATCTTTGGCCAAACCATTGCTGGGTTTCATAGATTGAGCCTCCCCCTCACTAAATCTACTGCAATGCTGGTCAAATTCCTGCTGGTTTGACCTAGATTTGAAATATTGTCTGAAAACTGCATAGCGCTCCCACTGAAAATTTGACCTGCTAGGGTTTTGATTTTTTCTGATTTCTGACTTCATAGATTGATAGATCGGGTCTCACACATCCCAAATCACCCCCAACGCTATTCAGATTCATGACAGTGTGACCTAGATCTAAATTTTAGACTGAAACAACCCTAGCGCCATCACTGAAAAACTGGACTTTTCCGGAGTTTACTGTTTCCGAAATCTGACAGGCTAGGTTGATAGATCAGGTCTTGAGCACTCCAGAACACCCCTAACGCTGAGCTAGATCCATCCTGCTTGCCCTAGATCTAAAGAAATCAGTTTTTCATCCTCTCAGCGTCATTCATCAACTTTGACTTTTCCGGGATCTGACTTTTCCTAAATTTCTCTGAACAGAGTGTGTAGATCAGGCCCTCCTAATCCCATTTCCTCTTCAACGTTGAGCTGGTTGTTTGTTGGTGGCCTCAGATCAATAGATCTATCTCATCCAACCCTAGCGCTAGCCTTCCTTGATTGAATTCTTGCCTTAACTGAGTCATCCAGACCAAAACACTTATTTGGGTCCACAGATCAGGGTCTACCCTAGGTGGGTTCACCTCAACGCTGGGTGTATACTGACTCCATTGCCCAATGCACAAAAGGCACTGATCTCCCATCCTTAGCACTAGCCCTAAATTGACCTTTTCCCCTTGAAATTGGCTGTTCCTTGATGACTCAGAGAATCACACATGTTCACCTTCTTCATTGAGGCTGTCAGCCAGGTACTAGATAGTCTCGACTATTTTCCTGCCCATCCTGCCTCGGTTATGCTTCCCAAGGCAAAGATCATCTTCTTTAGTTGCTAGTACCAAAACCCTAGATCTAACCATTTCCCCCAAAGGTCATCCGATTACTGCTTTGGATCAGCCAATATACTGTTGAAGTCTTGATCCATATACTGAATCCTACTGTAGATCTAGAGTTTCTGAACACCTTACACCTTACGTACCTCAAAGTTTATTTTGATTTGATCTGGGGTCTAGGTCTGATCTCTCCTATCGGGAGCAGATCTGGGTCTCCCCCATTGTTGTCTTGGACTCAGACAACATAAGGCGAACGCTGCCTTGATTGGCGTGACAACCATCTCTTTGGGAGTCTAGGCAATCTGGGTTCCACCTCCTTAGTTGCTTGTCCCTCTACCATCCATCCTAGATCCATCTTGCACAGGCGGCTACAAGGTTGGTGATAACAGGGTGCTACAACCACACTAGGGAAAATTCGTGGAGCAAGATTCCGGTCAAGAACTTTACCAAGAAGAAGGGAATCACTATCTTGGCATTGACCTGTTAAAGTTTTGGATTAGATTAGGGTTTTTTCAAAAAATAACAACTTTGCATATCACTTCAGTCAACTACTTAGAGGAAGTAAGGGTACAATAGTGGTAACATAAGATAAATTTCAAGATTCAGTACAATACAATAGTAACACTGAACAAAATTCCAACATAGTGCTAGATGCAAATTAGTAAGACAAATTAGAACATAAATTTTCACCTCTTTCAACTTTAGCACTACTCAATTGTCCCTGTGCTAAAGTTGGTCCTTGAGATGCAAGAGACAGTAGTAGTAGTACCATGCAAAACATACTAATGAATCAACAACTAAAGAGCAGTGGTAATGAACTATAACAATGTTGATTTAGATTTGGTTTGGATCTGCCTTATTTAGTGTTGGAGTTTGTCCAACTTCAGAAACTATTCTTATTGTCCTCCTTCGGGAATTGAACTTGTTGTAATTATTCATCTAAACCCTAGAAAAAGCAATGTAATCCTTGGGGAGAAAAGCCAACAATAAAAAAATAAATAAAAGAATAAAATTTAAAATTATTTATTGCACCCCCAAGTGAAGTCGGCCCCAGTTATTTTCTGGGTGGCAAAACAGTATAAATAGAAGGCGTCCCTCCTCATTTCAACACACAATAGTAGTGCAATAGCTACACAGTAGTTCGTAGTTTTCTCGGAAAGATAGCAGCTACACAGCAGCTCAGAAGTAGATTGATTTTCAAGGTTTCATATTTGGAAGGCATTTCCATATTTTCCTTTTTCTTTCTTCATTGTACTCTGATCTTATAATTATCATCTCTAAACGAAGGTTGCTGGGTTTTCCAGGTGAAAAATACTTGTGTTATTGCTCTGTGCTTTGTCTATCTTCTAGTGATCCTATTGATAAATGCAATTAAGATATACTGCTATAATTTATAAGAAAATCTAACATGTTATCAAAGTAGTACTAGAAGAAGCCATTGTCGGAACTCTGTTGGCAACCTGTCGAAACTAGGGTTTCATCTTTCAAGGTCTTCACTCAACCTTTTGGCAGAAAAAGAGCCTTGGGAATTTCGCTCTAAGGAAGGTGCATCTTTCTGTCGAAACAGAATTGGATTCTGAACATTTTCAGTTTTGACCTGTCACTACTGCGGGAAATTAGGGCTTTTCACAGAAGTGGAATTTTTGAGTGAGCCCAGCATAGGATTGTTCTCCTCCTCAAAATCGAAATTTAGAGACCAAGATCAAAATTTTTGGTTGGGTAAAACTCTGGGAAAGTCAAACCTTAATTTGACACCGACCCAAAAAACCAACACTGCAGAAGATCAACTCCAGATCCAGATCTGTAGTCAAGATGATCAGCATGAAGGTTGGAGATCGTTTGGAAGGGGCTTCCAATTTCATCCCCTAGAAGTCTAGGGTTCTTCTACTAGAAGAAAATGACCTATTACAGTTTGTAAAGGCAAAGGCCTCAAAACCAGAAGCTGAAGAAAACTAACCTCGATGGAGAAAGGATGATGCCAAAGCAAGGAGGATTTTAGTGGACTCAGTTAGAGATCACTTGGTTCCTCAGATATCAGAAAAGACGACGATAAGGAGGATGTTCAAAACCCTAAAGAAGTTATTTAAACACAGCAGCATCAATGTGACTCTCACATTGAGGAATCAACTGTCGAACATGAAGATGACGAAGTCCGAGGATATTGCCTCATATTTCATGAGGATCACTGAGCTCCGAGACAAGCTAAAGTCTAGTAGAGACAATATTGAAGAAAAGGATTTTGTCATGACCATCTTAAATGGTCTCCCACCATCTTGGGAGTCTTTCATCCAGACTATAAGTGGTTGAACCAAGTTGCCCAAATTTGATCAGCTATGGGCAGAATGCACTCATGAAGAAACAAGAATTGCAGCACGCCAAAGACTTCATGGTATTCAACTTGAGGAAAATCAAGCGTTCGTATCGCATACCAAGAAAGGAAAGGGAAGGGGAAGGAAGTCGTACATTCACAAGCATCAAAACAATAGATCAAGTCCTCCCCCAGATTGGAAGAAACAAAAGAAGGATCTATCTCAGATCCAATGCTACAGGTGCTAGAAAGACGGTCATTATGCTAGTAGCTGTCGAAGTTCTCACAAAAGGAAGCATGAAGCTTCAATTGTTGATGTAGAAGAAACCCTCCTCATAAGGAGCCAAGGAAGGATGATCGTTCGGAGATCTTCTTTTAAGAAATGATATGAAGATCCCGATTGTGATGATTGTCAAGCAAGCATATGAAGGCTAGTGGAGCGTGACAGTGGGAGCACACCCACACAACTACAAAAGGGAATGCCATGATCTACAAGGACAAGCAATCCCATTGATATACGGATGGAACAGAAGCAAAAAGCCTCTAGAAGCATGTATTATGACTCTCAAACCTAGAATAATCTCATACAGAGATTTGGTGATCAGAAGCAGAGAGCTTCTACGAATGTCGGTCTATATGCTACTTCAACAAGATTTACTCAACCGACTTTTGAGAGACAGAGGGAGTTATCCCTCAAAGACAAGGATTCTAGTCTATTACACACGATAGAAACCTGACGACATTGATGTCGTGATTCGAACAAGACAATTGAAGGATCCTTGATGAACCTGGTCGTCACCAGGATGGACAATTACTTTCCAATCTACATTCATGTGCTCAAGTTAGAACCTTCAAGCAAGAAGGGAACATTCGTGGGGTATTGTAAGTCCTTAAGGCTGATAGAATATACATCGCAGGATCGAGGCAAATTGAAGTTAGTCGGGATGTAACCTTTGAAGAAGAAACGACTATCCGAAAAGGAAGAGGATCAGATATGGAGATCGATGACGATGAAGAGATGAGATCATCTCCCCCTCCAAACATTAAGAGGGAGTTTGAAGAAATGAATAAATCGATCAGTTCCATTGATCCAGTTGAGCAAGATGATGCTCCCACAGATATGGCAGTAAGCCGGAAAAGACCCAGATGGGCACGACAGATTTTGCAGAATGCAGAGGAGCATGAAGTTCCGCATGGAGCAGATGGGAGGCTAGATTTGTTGCCAGAGGGCTCTCTCAGAAAGAGGAAGTCGATTATGATGAGACATTTGCTCTTATGGCTCGATATGCTTCCACTAGATCGATTATTGCTATTTCAGCTATGGGATGGAAGCTGTATCAAAAGGGATGCCAAGACAACCTTTCTCAATGATATTGTTGACGCATTACTTCTTGGGATTAGGAGTATGATAAAGGCAGAAGAATATTTTCCTAGGTCAAGGAAATTACACCATGGATATGCTGAAGAGATCCAGAATGTTGGACTGCAAGTCCATATCTACTCCGATGGATGCAAATTTGAAGAAGCTGAGGGATTCTGCTTAAGAATCAAATTTGATTGATCCCACCATGTATTTCCAGTTGATTGGGTCCTTGATGTATCTGACGAACACCAGACTAGACATTTATTTTATTATGAATGCTCTCAGTCAGTTCATGTGCGAATCGAGCCAGATTCACTGGATTGCTGCAAAACATGTACTCAGATACTTACGTGGCACTATGGGATATGATCTACAATATGACTTAGATTGTGACTTAAGATTGCAAGGGTTTACAGATTCAGATTGGTTCGGATGCACTACAGATAGGAAGAGATTTTCAGGATGTTGTTTTCAGTTTGAGTTCTGCAGTGATTTCCTAGTACAATTGGAAGCAGAACTCAGTAGCTCTTAGTACTGTACTATGTCACATGGTTCGGGTTTGAATTTGAATTCAACGACCTTAAAATTCGGTTTGAATTCAAATTTTTTTATCAGGTTCGGAATGAGGTTTGGCATTATGTTCGCCAATATAAAAAAATTCCAAAATATATATATATAATAAAATAAAATGGCTAAGAAATCAAAGAAAATATATCAGATTTATCATTATGCTTAATGATGCATGCACACCCAAGTCCCGACTAAAGTGACAGTGTCATCTAGCGATACCTACCAAAGTGACGCTGTCATCTAATGATACATCTACTATATTTTTGGTTCTCCCGATTTCACATTCTTTTTATGTTTATTTCATTTGTGCACTGTGCCAATCTGACTGAGCAATGGTGTTGGACTGTTGGTGCACAATGTTGAATGCAAGGGATTTGAGACTATGGTTGCTGGCAGCGAGTAGGGGACTCGGGAGCAGTGAACGGGATGTGCAGCAAACGAGAAGAGAACATAGGAATCGACGAATGAAATGAGAAGAGAACGCGAAAACCGACAGATGAAAAGATGAAAGTGGCGGCATGAGGATAGTAGGGTTGGGTAAAATAAATAAAATATATATTAAAAATGAAAATCCAACCTAAATTTTGCTGAAATTTGCCTTGAAATCCGACTAAATTCACCCTAAATTCATCACAATTCGCCTTAAAATCCGTTTTAACATTCGAATTCGATTCGTTGAAGTTCGATTCGATTCGCCTTTGAGTTCGACATTGAAATTCGCCGAACTGAAACGAATTTAAATTTTTTGATAAAGTTCGTCGAATTTCGAATTTCATGGAAGAAATTCGCCGAACCCTGTGACATAGGTACTGTAGAGACCGAGTATATGACTGCTAGTTCAGCAGCCACGAAAGCAGTTTGGCTTCGTAAACTTCTTGCAGGATTGTTGGCTAGATTCCAGAGCCAACCGTGATTCACTGAGATAACCAGAGTTGTGTGCATATCTCAGTGAATCCTGTATTTCATGACAAGTTAAAGCACACAGAGACTCAGTATCACTTCATACATGATATGGTGCAGAAAGGTGTGGTCGAGCTCTAGTGTATTTCGACAGACGACCAAAGTGCAGATGTTCACACCAAGCCTCTTCTCAAGATGAAGCTTGAATACCTTCGCGGAAGACTTGGAGTAGAAGAGAACGTATCCCTCCTTGAGAGGGAGAGATGAATGAGAGAAATTTACCATACTTTCGCCCAAGTACCTCTACTCATCCAGGTTCTCAGCCAAGTATGGGAGAAATCCCATTGGCAGATGAGACGGACACGTAGTAGATGGTCGGGTTCACCTAGGTACCTCTACTCGTCCAAGTTCTCAGCCGGGTATGGGAGAAATCCCATCGGCAGATGAGATGGACAGGTAGTAGATGGTCGGGTTCACCCAGGTACCTCTAGTCGTCCAGGTTCTCAGCCAGGTATGGGAGAAATCCCATCGACAGATGAGATAAACAGGTAGTAGATTGTCGGGTTCACACAGGTGCCTTTGCTCGTCCAGGTGCTCAGCCAGGTATGAGAGTAATCCCATCGACAGATGAGTCGGATGGGGAGTAGATGGTCGTGTGATTGCACAGGTACCTCTACTCGTTCAGGTTCTCAGTGAGGTATGGGAGTACCCCATCGACAGATGAGACAAACAGGTAGTAGATGGTCGTGCATGTGTGCTCATCCGGGATCTCTAGCCAGGTATGGAAGTATTCCATCGATAGTAGAGACAGATAGGTAGCAGAAGATTCTCTCTCAGACATCCGGATAGAACAAATTTATAAAGACAACCTTCAGTACGTTTGGAGATGATGGAGACAGTATGGATGTATAGATGAAACCCAGATGATGATGATGCTGATGAAGACCGAAGAATACCTTCCTTGAGAGAGAGTGTTGGAGTTTGTGCAACTTCAGAAGCTATTCTTATTGTCCTCCTTCGGAAGTTGAACTTGTTGTAATTATTCATCTAAACCCTAGAAAGAGCAATGCAATCCTTGGGGAGAAAAGCTAGCAATAAAAGTATAAATAAAATATAAAATTATTTATTGCACCCCCAAGTGAAGTCGGCCCCAGTTATTTTTTGGGTGGCAAAACACTATAAATAGAAGGCGCCCCTCCTCATTTCAACACACAACAACAACGCATCATCTACACAGCAGTTCACAGTTTTCTGGGAAAGACAACAGCTACACGACAGCTCAGAAGTAGATTGATTTTCAGGGTTTCATATTTTGAAGGCATTTCCATATTTTCCTTTTTCTTTCTTCATTGTACTCTGATCTCAGAATTATCATCTCTAAATGAAGGTTGATGGGTTTTTCCCAATTGGATTTCCTAAGTGAAAAATACTTGCGTTATTGTTATGTGCTTTGTCTATCTTCTAGTGATCCTATTGATAAATGCAATTAAGATATACTGCTATAATTTATAAGAAAATCAAACACTTAGATCCTTTCAGGATCAGATCTTGTCATTGAAAGGACAAGCTGCCAAAAGGAACGAATGACATACCTTGAGAGAGAGAGTTAGAGAGTTGTAGGTTAAGGTTAGACACATACAATAGTAAACAAGATACCTCAGTCATCAAGTGTGAAGACCCTGTCATTTAGGGCTTAACACAACGACAACTCAGTTCAAGATAGGCTGCAAACAAGTCAAGGCCAGAGAGGTAAGGTCAAATCAACCATGGCTTAGCTAAAAGAGGTTACCACAATTCTCATTAAGGCTGCGGGAGATCATCACAGTCCATAGCCCAGCTAGGAGAGATCAACACAATCACAATCGCAACCCACTAGTAGATACCGTCACAACTAACTAGTATACATAGTCACAGCCAAAACTTGGAAGGACACACAGTCTAACATAGTCCACAAATCAAGTGTATAAGGTCACGACTCAACAGGATACACAGTCCACAGATTGGCCCATAAGCTCACGGCTCGGATGGAATACAATACACTGTCCATAGATCAACCCATAAGGTCATGACCCAGCAAGAAGAGCACTACACAATCCATAGATTAGCCCATAAGGTCACCTAAAACAGTGATGGACTATTCCATAAGGAGACAGGAGCAACAAGAAATCAAAACATCCACCCAAAGCAACAAAAACCCTAGGCGTCAAGCACAAACCAACAAAGTATCAGATCTGAGCTTCTTCTCATGTCAAGATACTTGCTAGAAATGGAGAAGTAAAACTTATTTATAATCTTGACAAGCCTTCTAGAAAGGTTACTTAGGAAATCCTAGGTTTTACGATGGTCAAACATAAAATAAAGTTAAGTGAACTTAGGATAGGGTACCAATGGTCCAAAAATAAAAACCTTAAAATCAAGTTGACTTAAGATAGGGTACCAATGGTCCAAAAATAAAAACCTTAAAATCAAGTTGACTTAAGATAGGGTACCAATGGTCCAAAAATAAAAACCTTAAAATCAAGTTGACTTAAGATAGGGTACCAATGGTCCAATGGTCTTACAAAATAAAACCCATAAAGTTAAGTTCACTTAGGATAGGGTACCAATGGTCCAAAAATAAAAACCATAAAATTAAGTTGTCTTAGGATAGGGTACCAATGGTCCTAAAATAAAAACCATAAAATTAAGTTGACTTAGGACAGGGTACCGATGGTCCAAAAATAAAAACCATAAAATTAAAATTCATCATGCTAAAGGTACACATAATAAGAGTGCTAGGACCAAGTAAGATAAAAGACCATAAGTCAACCAAAGGGGCCATATAAAGAAGGTAAGACAACCCTCATACCCACAAGACCAAGGTGCACCATAAAGGTGGACAAACAAACTCTCTTTTACCTACAGGACCAACAGGACTAGGGTGTACCATAAAGGACCAAGGACTTTAATCTTTTCTCTCTCAAAGTATATTGTCATGTGTGTTCCATACATCTTTATCATCACTGTATAAGGAGAAAATCCAAACTATATGATGTGATCCTCTAGTCCTCAATACTGCTCCTAAGGGTTAGGTGCTAGTGACATAAACAATGGGTGGCTAGTCCCTTGAGAAACAACCTAGCAATAACTGAATAGGAGAGAGGACATCGCACATCATCATTTTGGTCAACTTGAGCAAGATCCACCTGGTAAACTGACCAAGAATGTACCTACAGGAACTGCTTGGTCCCAGACCAAGAATCTACCTAGTCCTAGACCAAGAAGTCTCTATCTCAACCTACAAGATCAGCTTGGACATCGTGTCCAAGAAACTGTTTGGTCCCAGACCAGAATACCCTAGAGACATATAAGGGCCCTGACCATATGTTAGGGACTTGCCATGGCATCAACCTGCATGGTCCCAGTCCAAGAACCCCAGGAGACTACTGGGGGCCATAGGTTACCTTCTAGGGTCTTACTATATCCTAGTTAACTGACTAGGGTACGATCCTCCCTGAGAATGGGTCTCGCAGCTACACTATCTTTAACACTCCCTCTCAGCAAGAGAGGCATTGTCAACAACACTAAGCTTGTCTCGGAAGTACTTAGTCATCGACAGAGGCTTAGTCAACACATCGGTAAACTGTCTACTTGACAAAGCATATTCCACCATGTCCTAGACATGGTGATACTTCCTCTTCATGTGATCCTACCTATCATAGAGCACAGGATTTTCTGAGAGCTCCAAACAACTCTAATTGTCAACAAGAAGCTTGATCTTTTATAGATCCACTTGGAAGTTGTAACTGACTTCCCTTGCTAGCTGAGAACCACTTTTCACACGTCATTTAACATCTTTACCTCTTCCAAACCTGATGTTTGGCTGCCTCCTCATAAATGGAGAATTCTAAACAGTGACATTGCTTATCAAACCAGAGCAATCATGAATCCTCTCAATAGGTTTCCCAAAGAGATCAACTGAAGACTCCCTAACCTCCTTCCTCTGCTCATCTAAGAGAGATGACTCAAACTAGGCTTATTTCCATGTCTATATCACTGGGGAGGATTCTCTGAAAACTTTCTTCAAGGGAGATCACAACTTTTCTTTGCAATCCCATCCTGCTGGGGATTGATGGGGCACATTTGGCTCCCTCTTGATCTCTGAACTTACTAGTTATAACAAATGCCTGGTAGTTTCTTTGAGAGGATGAACATCCAACATAATTGATCCTGCATTTTGTGGAGCCTCTTGCTCCCTCTGTCCCTGAGCACTCAACTCCCTCTTGAGTTGTGCAATTAATTCTAAGCATAAACAAGATCTGCAAACATTCATTACTTGTCACATCATCCTCCTCTTGTGAATATTATCTACAAGTTAAGTTTGATTGTCATTGATATCAATTTAACATGATCTTATCATTCATATATGTACAGAGCAACTATCTTAATGCCATCAAGAGCATTTCCATGTCATGACAAAGAATCAACATAAGTTGGGATAGAAAGTCCTCCCCCTATATAACTGCTGTTGTGCAGAAATCACAATGTGCATCTTGATCTTGACATCAAATTGAACATGTACTCTTAGAGATGCAAAGGTATCAACATCATATACCCAGGGGCAGGCCTGACAAAAGACCCATGATATACAAAGGTACTTCTAGTGCTAGGGGCAGGCCTGACAAAAGACCCATGATATTTTCCCGTAAAAGGGGAAGAGGGCATTGATATTAGATAGCTAGATGCTAGTGTTCCTCAGATACATTTATATATGTAATGTCATTTTGTATTGTTTAAACTTTATACACTTTTGAGTCCTTGATTAAACAATTATGATATTTCAAACTTTCAGTATCGACTTTGATGTATGTTTTATATTTGGCATGACTACATGATGATGATATATATCGGTGCTTTCTTCATATTTATGTTCCAATATGTTTTTCGATGTTATTGTTGCTTTATATGTTTAAAATTTTAGAAAAAAAGAATGTATTTTCTATTTTTTAATGTTTGTCGACTTTTGCCAAATTTTTCCGATTTTTTCGCCAATGTTGCCGAGAAGTTGTATTCGGGACCCTTGTCGACTTTTAACAGAGGCCGACTTTTTCAACATTGTGATATATCAAAGTCGATACTGTATCATGAAACATCATAGTTGTCCAATCAAGGACTCAAAAGTGGATAACCAATACAACATGATATCACATATATAAATGTATCTGAGGAAAACTAGCATCTAGTTATCTAATATCAATGCTCTCTTCCCGAGTTTTCCATTCATACTTCATATTTTTCCCTACTCCAATGATTAGGTTTATATAAGGTTTTCATAAATGCTTTTTATTTGTCCCTCCATCTTATGACTTAACCTAATTTTTGAAAGGTATATTTTATTGATTTGGTTGTCAGCCATTAAACATATTTCTTGTTTTGTATTGGTGATAAATCATAGATGTATTTTTCACTCCTCCCAAATTGAATTTCTGACATGAGCCTCACATTTAGCCCTAACTCATCTACCACTTGAAACATTGCTCTCTTTTTCCTACAATGTGCTATGATGATCACTAAAAATATGTTTGCTCAAAAAATTCCCTAATATTGAAAAAAGTAATTCAATTGCCATTGTGATCTTTGATAAACAGATACATATTTTGTATAAATAATCCTTGCATGGTTTGATCTTCAAATACAACAAAGTTTTGAAATATTTATACGGTTGAGGAAAGGTGTTAGTATACAACGAAATGGCTAAAATGACAATTTTTTGGAAAATTAGCCATTTTAGCAAAAATGGAGACTTTTTGGAAAAAGCCGGGACTTGCATTTTAACCATTGCGACTTTTTCGAAAAGTTAAAAAGTCGCGATTTTTTCTAGCCGATTTTTCGGCTTAGGGAAAAAATCATGACTTTTTAAAAAGTCGGAGATTTTTTGGAGAGTTTTTCAAACCCTTATTTTAGGATCATTGTAGACTCTGTTACATTGCAAAATAGAGTTAACTACAAACTTGGCTCTGATACCATGTTAACCTATTGGGTTAGATTAGGGTTTTTCAAAAATTAACAACTTTGCACATCACTTCAGTTAACTACTTGGAGTAAGTAAAGGTAAACAGTGGTAACATAAGATAAATTTCAAGATGCAATACAATACAATAGTAACATTGAACAAAATTCCAACATAGTGCTATATGCAAATTAGTAAGACATAGTAGAACATAAATTTTCATCTCTTTCAACTTTAGCACTCCTCAATGGTCCCAGTGCTAAAGTTGGTCCTTGAGATGCAAGAGACAATAGCAATAGTACCACGCAAAACATACTAATGAATCAACAACTAAAGAGCAACGGTAATGAATTGTAACAATGTTGATTTAAATTTGGTTTGGATCTGCCTTATACTCAGATACTTTTAGGGTCAAATCTTGTCACTGAAAGGACAAGTTGCCAAAAGAAACAGATGACATACCTTGAGAGAGAGAGTTAGAGAGTTGTAGGTTAAGGTTAGACATATACAATAGTAAACAAGATACCTCAGTCATCAAGTGTGAAGACCCTTGTCATTTAGGGCTTAACACAGCTACAACTCAGTTCAAGATAGATGCAAACAAGTCAAAGCCAGAGAGGTAAGGTCAAATCAGCCACGGCTTAGCTAGAAGAGGCTACCACAATTCACATTAAGGCCGCGGGAGATCATCACAGTCCATAGCCCGACTAGGAGAGATCAACATAGTCACAGTCACAACCCACTAGTATATATATAGTCAAAACTAACTAGTATACATAGTCACAACCAAAACTTGTAAGGACACAAAAAGTCCACAAATCAGGTGTATAAGGTCACGTCTTGGCAGGATACATAGTCCACGGATCAACCCATAAGGTCACGGCTCGACAGGAAGACAATACACAGTCCATAGATCAACCCATAAGGTCACAACCTAACAAGAAGAGCACTACACAGTCCATAGATTAGCCCATAAGGTCACCTAAAATAGTCAAGGACTATTCCATAAGGAGATAGGAGCAACAAGAAATCAAAATGTCCACCGAAAGCAGTAGAAACTCTAGGAGTCAAGCACAAACCAACAAAGGATTAGATCTAAGCTTCTTCTCATGTCAAGATACTTGCTAGAAATGGAGAATTGAAACTTATTTATAATCTTGATAAGCCGTCTAGAAAGGTCACTTAGGAAATCCTAGTTTTTAGGATGGTCAAACATAAAATAAAGTTAAGTGAACTTAGGATAGGGTACCTACCAATGGTCCAAAAATAAAAACCATAAAATCAAGTTGACTTAGGATAGGGTACCAATGGTCCAATGGTCTTACAAAATAAAACCATAAAGTTAAATTGACTTAGGATAGGGTACCAATGGTCCAAAAATGAAAACCATAAAATTAAGTTGACTTAGGATAGGGTACCAATGGTCCAAAAAAAAAACCATAAAATTAAGTTGACTTAGGATAGGGTACCAATGGTCCAAGAATAAAAACCATAAAATAAAAGTCATCATGTTAAAGGTACACATCGTAAGAGTGCTAGGACCAAGTGCGATAAAGGACCATAAGTCAACCAAAGGGGTCATAAAAAGAAGGTAAGAAAACCCTCATACCCACATGACCAAGGTGTACCATAAAGATGGATAAACAACCTCGCTTTTACCTACAGGACCAACAAGACCAACAGGACCAAGGGGTACCATAAAGGACCAAGGACTTTAATCTTTTCTCTCTCAAAGTATATTGTCATGTGTGTTTGATACATATTTATCATCACTATATAAGGAGAAAATCCAAACTGGATGATGTGATTGTTTGGTCCTTAGTACTGCTCCTAAGGGTTAGGTGCTAGTGACATCATCAATGGGTGTCCAGTCCCTTGAGAAACAACCTAGCAATAACCGAATAGGAGAGAGGACATCACACATCATCATCTTTGTATACTTGACCAAGATCCACCTGGTTAACTGACCAGGAATGTACCTGCAGGAACTGCTTGGTCCTAGACCAAGAATTTGCCTGGTCCTAGACTAGGAAGTCTCTATCTCAACCTACAGGATCTGCTTGGACATCGTGTCCAAGAAACTGTTTGGTCCCAGACCAGAATACCTTAGAGACATATAGGGGCCCTAACCATATGTTAGGGACTTTGCTAGGGTGAAATTTAACATGTGTATGATATTTTTAAATTTTGTAGATTATAAGAGAGATAGTACTTGAGATGTTAACAGCAGTAGAGCATATGCAGTAGTAAAACAAACATCCACACAATTGAACACAATATTTTTCACGGGGAAACCTTTAAGGACAAAAACCCCAAAGCATTAATAATTCATCCTCTAAATGAAATAACTAAGTTTGTACATGAGCAAAGATAATTTGACCACAAAACTTTGAGATGAATGTAGATAAACTTTACCCAACAAACTGTGTTCTTCTAGGCTAGACAAAAATTGGATCTATGGAAGCCCTAGTAGGCTTATTGCTAGTACCAATGACTGCTACTGCGATGTGGACTGTACTTGCTATTGCCACGTTGGCTGTACCTGTTGCTACCTATGCTGGCACCTCACAGAGTTCTGTTAGTGGACTTTAGTTGCTGTAGGACAACCCTAATAGGGCTTAGATGCTAAAGGAGAGCCTAGCAGTGCTAGTGGGCATGTATGATTGCCCAACTAGGGCAATCGTCACTATTCCTCACCATGATGACTGTATGCAGCCTCTTGCTACTACTCTCGTGACTGTTCCTGACCACCAAGAGTGCTCCTCACCAACACCGTGATTGCTCCTCCTTCCACCATTACTGTTCCTCCTTCCACCGTGACTGTTAGTGCATGTAGGGCAACCCTAATAGGGCTCGGGTGTGAGTAAAAGACCCTAGAAAATGTTGTAGAAAGAACTCTTGCTGATCAGAGTCACGTGGACTGAACAACAAAGGAGAGAGAGAAGGTACAAGGGCTATGATCTTCACACTAGCAGAGATAAGATTACAAATTTTACTTGGAGTAGTGATGATCTTCAATGATGACAAAATGAGTTGAGGTGATATTCCTTCAAACATAACATGTTTCCATATAATTAGGAAGTTGACATTGGGGCTTTCATTCTTTTTCATCTTTGACCATTGACTTTTAATGTTTTGACCATCTTTGACCATTGACCTTGGTCTTGTGGGTAAGAGGGTTGTCTTACCTTCTTTTTGACCCCTTTGGTTGACTTATGGTCCTTTATCTTACTTGGTCCTCTGATTGAGCCTATACAAGGCTTTCTTATGTTTACACACATGGGACTTCTCCCCATGAGTCACAAGGCCTTCTGGTTGTTCAATGTAGACTTCGTCTTCAATTTTGCCATTAAGAAAAGTTGTCTTTACATCCATTTGGTGGAGTTTCTATCTAAACACAACAACAAGAGAAATGATAGTTCTAATGGTGGTATATCAGGCTAAAGGAGCAAAAGTTTCATCATAGTCTATGCCTTCTTTTTGAGAAAAGCCAAGAGCTACAAATCTAGACTTATACTTTTCAATGCTGCCATCAACAACATGCCTGATTTTGTAAAGCCATTTAGATGTTACCACAGGCTTCCCTATCGGTCTAGGGACAACTTTCCACACATTATTTTTCATAATTGAATTATATTCTTCAATCATGGCATCATTCCATACCTTTAGACTTGTTGCTTCTTTATATGTAGAAGCTTTTGCATCAATGAGCTTCCTCATAGACCTGAGTACTTCTGGGGATTTATGCTTTCTTTGAAGGTTCCAGGAGGAGCTTTGTGGTTCTCAGCGTTTTGCAATGTTTCTCGAAACCAAGCAGGTTTTCTCTTGGAGGGAGGAGCCTCAAGTAATTCTTCAGCTGGTCTTTCTGATTCTAAGGGTGCATTCAGAATTTGAGGCTCATTTTCTTCTTCTTCTCTCTGAACTTCTAAATGAGGAGAATCTAGAATTTCGGAAGGAGACTCTTCAGTATCCTTTGGAAGCTGTTTTGAGTGGCGAGACACAACTTCCTCATGGAATATCACATCTCTACTGACTTCAATGTACCTTTGACCAAGAACATAGATGCGGTAAGCTTTCGAGCTTTCACTGTAACCAACAAATGTGCCTTTCTTTCCAGAAGGTTCTAACTTAGATCTCTTTTCTTTTGGCACATGAATATATATAGGAGTGCCAAAAATCCTCATGTGGTCAACTGTGGATTTCTTGCCTATGAATACTTCTTCTAGAGTCTTTTCCCCCAAGATGGCATGAGGGCTTCTGTTTTGAATGTAAACAACAGTACAGGCAGCCTCAACCCACAAAGATAAAGGAAGATCAAGGTCACACAACATAGCTTTGGCAGCTTCACACATCATTCTATTCTTCTTTCTGCAACCCCATTTTGTTGAGGGTTGTATGGCACTATTAGCTCCCTCTTGATTCCTGCTTCTCGGCAAAAATCATCAAATTCACCTCCGTTGTCTGACCTCAAGATACGAATGTGTTTTCCTGCCTGGTTTTCAATTAGAGCCTTGAACTTGAACTTGTCAAAAGTTTCACTTTTAGCCTTTAGAAAGTAAATCCACGACTTGTGAGAGGAATCATCTATAAACAATACATAATACAAGCAACCACTCAAGGATGGTGAAGACATGGGCCCACATATGCCAGAATGAATCATGTCCAAGATCCCTTTAGATCTACTATTACTTATGGAGAAGAATTTCTTAGTATTCTTGGGTAGAACACAACCTTTGCAGACACCACTATGTTCATGAAAACACTCAGGCATACTTGTAACCATCTTTTGAATACTGGGGAGAGCTGTATAATGAAGGTGTCCAAACCTTCGATGCCACAGTTCACATGGGTCAATTGTGTTGTGAACCAATGCTTGAGTGGAGTGTCTGGATGCTTTGTAAAGACCTCCCTTTCGAACTCCAATCAATTCAGTTGAACTTAACTTTTCATTCTTTGCCCATAGTAGAACCTTCCTGTCCATGAAGATAACTTTGTAGCCTTTATCTTCTAAGCCAGCAACTGAGAGGAAATTCTTCTTCAAGCCAGGGACATATAGTATGTCTTCGATATGCAAACTAGTCCCCGAGTCAAGTTGAAGTGAAGTTGAGCCAACTCCTTCAATTTTGTAGGTGGTGTCATCCCCTTGTTCTACTTGATTAGCGAACTTCTTCTTCTTGTAGCTTGTAAGAGCTTCACGAAATCTTGTCATATGTCTTGAAGCTCGACTATCCACTAACCAAGAGTTAGCACTGTTGGTGATGGATCTTGAGAGAGCAGAGATCCAGTAGTATTCTCTTCTTGATTCTTCTTCTTTGGATGACTTAGCACTCTTCTTTTTCTTTGGTTCTTTTTCTACTGCAAATGCTTGGAATCTTCTTTTGAATCTTTTCTATGGTTGCTTACAATCCCTGGCATAATGTCCCATCTTATGACAATTAAGCATTCTATCTTTGACGCATCTAATTGCTTAACTTGTGGCTTCTTTTCTTTTTTCTTCGGAGGGAGGGACTTCTTGCACTTCCTTGTCTTGATTGTAAGGGCAAAGTTCCCTTCCTTAACGCCATTTTCTCTGCTTTGTATTCTGCCTTCTTCTTCCAAACAGTCATGCCAAAGTCTATCAAAGTTTGGTTGAGTTTCACGTCCACTTACAGCTGCCAAAAAGGTTTCCCAAGAACTGGGAAGACCATCGAATACAGTTTGTACAAGATCATCATCATCTACAGGGACACCAATGGCAGAAAGTTAATCTCTTACCTGAGCAATTTTTGTGAAGAAGAGGCCCACACCTTCATCTTTTTCCATCTTTAATGTATGAAGTCTCTTCTTCAGTACTCTCTTCTGACTAGGTGCTTTCTTCTCATATAGATTTTGTCAAGGTGTCAAAGCATTCTTTGGCAATCTTCAGTGGTGTTATGGTAGGCATCAAAGTCTCCTTAACTAAGTCATAGACGATTCTTCTTGCCTTGGCTTGCTTTTTCTCGAAGGCTATCCTTCCTGCATTATATGTAGGTTCTTCCATAGCATTGATGACCAAATTATTAAGATCGTTTTCTTCCAAGGTGGCCATAAGCCTTGCTTTCCATGAATTGTAGTTGGCGTCCCCTTCAAGTCTTTCCTCTGGTCTGAAGGTGTTGGAAGCCATCTCTGATCAACAAGTCTGCTGTCTCACTCTGCAATTGTCCCAAGGTCTATGGAGGCCACAGTGGTTTGCTCAATCATTATAAACTTCACATGCAAAGCTCTGATACCATGTTGAAATTTAACATGTGTATGATATTTTTAAATTTTGTAGACTATAAGAGAGATAGTACATGAGATGTTAACAACATTAGAACATATGCAGTAGTGAAACAAACATCCACACAATTGAACAGAAGATTTTTCACGGGGAAACCTTTTAAGGACAAAAACTCCAAAGCATTAATAATTCATCCTCTAAATGAGATGACTGAGTTTGTACATGAGGAGAGATAATTTGATCACAGAACTCTGAGATGAATGTAGATAAAGTTTACCCAACATACTGTGTTCTTCTAGTCTATACAAAAATTGGATCTGTGGAATCCCTAGTAGACTTATTGCAGGTACCAATGACTGTTGTCGCCATGTGGACTGTACCTGCTGCCACCTCACGGAGGTCTGTTGGTGGACTTCAGTCGCTGTAGGATAGCCCTAATAGGGCTTGGATGCTAAAGGAGAGCCCTAGCAGTGCTAGTGTAGATGTTTGACTTCCAAACTAGGGAAGCTGAGACTATTCCTCACCACGATGACTGTGTGCAGCCTCTTGCTGCCACCCTTGTGACTGTTCCTCACCACCACCATGATTGCTCCTCCTTCCAACGCGACTGTTAGTGCATGTAGAGAAACCCTAACAGGGCTCGAGTGTGAGTAAAATACCCTAGAAAATGTTGTAGCAAGAACCCTAGCTGATTAGGGTCACGTGGAGTGAACAACGAAAGAGAGAGAGAAGGTACAAGCGTTGCGATCTTCACACCAGCAGAGATAAGATTAGGATTTTTACTTGGAGTAGTGATGATCTTCAATGATGACAAAATGAGTTGAGGTGCTTCTTTATTTATATTCCATCAAACATAACATGTTTCCATATAACTAGGTAGTTGACATTAGGGATTTCATTCTTTTTCGTCTTTAACCATTGAATTTTAATTTTTGTGGTTCATTGGTCTTTTGGTGTTTGTCTTTGAGCCACTCGGTCCTTCATTTGATGATCACTTGAACCAATACAAGTTCTGCCGGGGTTTCTTGGTCCTTCAAGTGATTTTGTGACCACAACAAGCCACCTCAAGAGTTCTACAAGGTCCTCATGGTCCATTCATTCCCACTCAAAGTACATCTTCATAAATAAGGAGGATTATTAAATGCTTTATCTTGATCTCCTTGTTGCCACTAAGATCAAGTGCTAGGTCTCTCAACCAGGGGTAGCTAGTCCCTAGAGAAGGTCTCATAGCCCATAGATCAAGAAGAGGAGTGCATCACTTGCCCAAACCCAGTCTAGGGCTTATGTTGATGACCTGGTAACTGACTAGGTGCCTCAGCCCTAGGGTGCATCAGATGACTCAATGTCGATTACTTGGTAACTGACTAAGCGCCTCCATTCTCCCAAAGAATGGCCCTGAACCCCAGGCTGAGGTCCCAGTCCCAGACTTGGTTAATTTCCTAGTAACTGACTAGGTGCCTGCATTCTCCCAGAGAATGGCCCTCAACCCCAGGCTGAGGTCCTAGTCCCAGACTGAGTTCATTTCCTGGTAACTGACCAGGTGCCTCCATTTTCCCAGAGAATGGCCCTCAGCCCCAGGACCAAGGTCTCAGTCCCAAACTCGGTTAATTTCTTGGTAACTGACCAGGGGCCTCCATTCTCCCAGAGAATGGCCCTCAGCCCCAGGCTGAGGTCCCAGTCCCAGACTGGGTTGAATTCCTGGTAACTGACCAGGTGCCTCCATTCTCCCAGAGGATGGCTCTCAATGTTGCTTAGGAAGAATCAACAAGCCATGGCATCAACTTGCCTGGTCCCATACCAAGAACCCCAGGAGACTAATGGGGTCCCTAGGGTACCTTCTAGGGTCTTACTCTACCCTAGTTAACTGACTAGGGTGCCATCCTCCCTCAGAATGGGTCTCGTAGCTGCACTATCTTTAACACAACCAAGATTCCAGGTAAGATCTTACTTCATTTCTCTTAGTTTAGATTTCTATTCCATTGGTCTGCCAAAAATAAAAATAAATAAAACCCTCATTTTGCACAACTTTAGATTTAACTGTCAAATCCTTTTTAGCTTCAAAACCCAAGTTAGTCTTTCCCTAAGAACCCTAGGAACCAAGTTTGGTAGCATTTGGACTCCATTTACCCTCTCCAGGCACTGGTCTTCCTAGAGGAAAATCGCCCTCCTTGGGCATTGGCACTGTATGTTTGTTTGAGAACTTGGGTATGCTTGTTTTATGCTCTAATTTTCCTATCTATCATCAAACTTGCATTATTAACTGCTAGAAGCAATTCTTTTGCCATTTCATAGCTAGTTTTACATGCATGCTCAATATACATTTAACGTGACTTGGCAAATCCATCTGGCACATTACTATTTCTAGATCTGATCATTAAATCATTGCTACTGGGATACTATTTACTTTGGTCGAGTATTTTTCATCCCTTTCTTAAGCCTTCTCAACCAGCTTCTTAAAAGACCCTATCCTTTTTGCCACTTTATAGATCTAGGATCTAATACAAGACAATCAGTGCTGCTTAGGATTACTATTTGTTTGTGAGTCTTGTTTGTTCGGTTGGCCTTCACAGGTTGACAAGGGTGTCCCCCTTGGCTTGGCTTTGGCCTAGCCTAAAGTGATAGAGAGCCTCTTCCGGTGTGACAACTGCATTATCTGCAGTGGTTGAGGCACTTTGGTGTCGTCTAATTTAGTTTTCTTCCCTCTGCCCATCTTGGATAGGATCCTTTCTAAAGGCAACTACAATCTAGGTGATAACATCACAGATTCCAGATCCACTTCCCTTGTACATTTTTCTTCTGTATCAGCTCTCTTTGTAGATTTCTTTTTTGGATCAACTCTCCATCTTTGGAGTCAACGCTCTTTGTTTTTTTTAGGTTAGAGTCTTATCTCTTGCTTTTTATAAGAGCCACCTTAGCGCTCCCACTTTCTGTTGACATCATGGTACCACACAATCTCATTGACCTACTTTTGTGGTCATTTGTTGGACATTAATAAAATTATCTTATCTTATCTTGACATTCAGGTTCCAACTATATCAGCTAATGAATTAAACCTTAATTTGTCATCCCTCTTGAATGGATAAACACTATACATCAGTTGTAAAGTTGTTTCCATTGGAATGTTAATCTTCCAAGTAAGTTTATTACTATCCACTGGCACAAGGTTCATAAAAGCAAGGCCTTCACATCCAACTTCATGAAGTCACTATCCTATGGGGTAGCTCTCATAATTTGAACAGACGAGCAGTTTGTAAGTCAGATTAAGGACTTCGTTGATTTTGGCTTCTGATCAGAACAGGCACATACATAAAAGCTTCATTACAAGCATGCACATTAAAATTTAATTTACATGAACTATCGTAGTTCTGGTTTAAGATGATCTAGAAAAAACATTTTCAGAATATTCATATAAAATTAAACATCAAAAACCATTCGTACCTTTTTTGTGCAATTTTACAAGACCCTTTATTGAGCGACCTGAGGCTGGATTTTTGCATAAAACCTCCTCATAACAGCGTTGAAGTAAGTGAGATTGTTTTGAAGACAACGACTCTGCAAGTCGAGCCCTTAAGCTGTAAAAACGTAGTGAATGAATAATGGGTTAGTGTTGACATAAGACATGCACAACTTAAAGCATTCAAGCAGGTATATGCTATTTAGAAACTCTTTGCATCCATAACGCATCTTTAAAATACAGTTCATGTCCTATTAAAAAATACAGTTCATGTTCATCTCAAAAATACTTCTGTTTGAACAAGCCAATTGACATGTGTACTCCCAGTTTTTTATTATAAATCATTTGCATTAATCCATCATCTTTGTATTCTAGCTTGCTTATCTGTTTCCTAATCTGCTATATATTTTGACCGGACACAAACCTTGTAAACATACTTTTTACTGTGATTTTTAGAACACAATCTCTTAACTTTATGCTTTTGCAACCATAGGCAACATGCTTTTCATGGAAATATTCACCTTGAGCATTATAGTATTTCTGGCTCAAAAGCAATCACCTGTTTCTGAGGTCCTCGGGACTTGCAAAAAACCTATATTTGATCTGTACATCTGAGAACTAGTCAAAGTGCAAGGCGCTAAAGTTTCAAGAATCAAAAGATATCAATTACTAATATAAAATTGACACTTGTTCTCAGATAAAGTGTGAGAGGATGAGGTTGTCATCAGAGTTGCGAAATGGCAAAAGGGCTGAACTTCATCCAAGCATAAATACAATGTATCCAACAAAAACCATTATAAAATATAGATTGGAATCACCATGTATGGCCTAACTCAAAAACTTTTGGCAGAAGAAAGTTTCTAAACAACATAAAGATTATGTCCATACCAAGTTTAAATACATTTTTGATTGTATGACCAATATAATCTTTTTGTAGTGCTATACAGTTTAAATATATTTTTGATTGTATGACCAATAGAATCATTTTGTATGACCGACTTTACAACAAATGCAAGATGTTAACCTACATTAAATGTAGGTCGGCTGTAAATAGGCCATACTTTTCTTTATTGTTAATATATGATTCTCTTTTTTTCCTTAAAAGCTTATTTATTTAATTATTATTCTTGTCTTAAGGTCATCCTCTAGAATGCTCAAGTTGAAAGTTAATTGTTTATGTTATTTTCATCCATTGTGCTTTAAATGGCCATATCAATCATTTTGCTATAAAAAATACTATCACAGTATAAGTTTGTCCACATAGTGTGAACCTAGGTTGAGCTAAGAGGGGGCCACTGTCATCTCACCACCATCTTCTGCTCTTTATGCTACTTTTCCTCTAGCAAAAGGAAGAATTCACAAAGGAGACTTCCCTACTACTAGGATTGTTAAAGGTGAAAAGTGATAGCTCAAGAAGAAGTGTTCTTTAGAAAACTGAAAGTAAGATTGATATGGACTTAAAAAGTGAGTGATGATAAGATGAATACTAGTGCCTATAAGCCATTGGGCACATGGGGTCATAAATGGAAAGTTACAATAGATAAATTGAAATGAGAGGGGGATATACAACCACATACATGGTATGTAGTCCAATCTCCCTCCTAAAATGTCAGGAGGGCTTAATCAAATGGTTATAGTAACACTTCTACAACAAGAATACATTATCAATGAAAGCAACCCCAATATATAGTCCTAGCATTTTCTATCTTTCAAGACAACTCAAGGGAAGTATGTAAATCTAGATGACATGAAGTGTAGGAAAGAACTTTCCCAACTTAACAAATTTAATTAGGGAGGAATTTACCCAATAGAATTTACTTCATGCACGAATCCATCATAATGAAAATCTCAACACAAAATTCAGCATCAAGGCACCAATTGTATAAGCTCCAATAGCCTCCACTAGCACCAAATGTATTTACAAGAGTACAGAGTCTCTCTCCAAAACCATCCTCCTCTGAGATGAAGAGAGCAAACCCTTATATAGGTTTTAGTTCAATTTCTTTGTACAATAAACAACTAATTGTTTTCCTAGATCCATTTATTCTCAAAAGAATACAATAAAATATTTCATTGCTAACCTCCTCAACACACCCCCCAATTAGCATGTATGCTCAAAATGTGGCGCAGGTTTTTTTAAATGACAGATTTTGAAACCACCAACTCCCTCAAAACTCATCAGATTTGCTATTATAACCACTTTTCAGATATCCCACAACCACTTTGCACATGATTACATTGTTCAAGCGACAATTGAAGCACTCTATCCAAATATATTTTCTATAAGCTAGCATGCACCACCAAAAGTACCATAGTCCTCCAAACATCCATTGAATGATTAAGTCAACATGAACATGTGTGCTCATCAAGGGGTGTGCTCCATAAAGTGTTGTATCCTAAGTAGCCTAACATGTCCAAAACCCCCCTTGTGTCTCGTGCAGTCGTGTCGAACACAGACACAATGTCAACATGTGCCCAACACATGTTTTTTCATGTCCAGAAAACGGGAATCGAAAAAACATGTGTCGGCCACACGTTGACATTGTGTCCCGAACTGTCAACAACGTGTCCCATTCCAAGACATGAAAAGCCCAGAAAAAGATGCCCACAGTTTTTATAAAAGCGATTTTTCTCATTCTTTTGTACATTTGCAAGTGAAGGGAGAGGTCTAAGAGTGAGTTTTTTTGTAGGTGAAGAAGATTTGAAGCATTTGCAAGGGTTTCCAAGTGCATTTGACGGAGGATTTTGTTGGGAGGATTCAAGCTCACCATCAAGCAAGAAGAAGAATGTCTCAATCAGCTAGGGCAGAAGCTAAAGGGAAAAGGAAATGGAGAAATGCCCCATCAAGTGCCTCTCCTTCTCTTCCTCCTCCAAGCATAACCTCTTTTGAACCTGCTAGTGCTCCAACTGCTTCTATTGGAGCTGATGCTCACTTTAACCCTATTTTAGCAAGACAATAAGCCCAAGAGATTTAATACCCTTTGTGGAAGTATGTGACAAGGAGCGAAGGAGCTGGAGCAAAGCTTGGTGGGGGAGGCAATGTGAGTTGGAGTTGCAATTTCTGCAAGCATGAGTTCAAGAGCACGCATTATCGGGTTAAGAGCCATTTGTTGTCCCTTCCTTGTGGGATTTCTTCATGTAAAGTTGTGAGTAAAACATAAAGGAGGGAGATGAAAAGAGAGGATCGTGTTGGGTTAGGGAAAGTGGCGGAAACAAGCAAGACACATTTGAATGAGGATCCTCTTTTATTCTTGAGGAAAACCTCTAGCACTAGGCCTCCACCTAGCAAATATGGGGGTGAGGTTTATACTTACCCAACAAGAAAGAGGCCAACTACATGTGGTCTAATGGACAAGATTTTCCAACAAGAGGTACGAGAAGAGGTGGACCTTACCATTGCATTCTTTTTCTACCTCAACCTCATTTCATTCAATGTTGCACGGTCACCATTGTTCATTGAGATGTGTCTAAGTCTAATTGAACAAGCTCTAACTGGTTATGTGCCTCCTGGTTCAGAGAAGCTTCGAACCACATTGTTGGTTAAGGCAAAGAAGGAGGTGGATAAAGTTCTTGAGCCAATAAGATCAAAATGGCCCTCAGTCGGTGTCAGTATTGTTTCTGATGGATGGACGGATGCAGCACGCCATCCACTCATCAATTTCATGGTGTCTTTCCAAAATGGATCGGTGTTCTTGAAAGTGATGGATGTTCTTGGGAAATATAAGGATGCACAGTATATGGGTGAGTTGTTCATCAAAGTCATTGAAGACGTAGGTGTTGATTCTCGTGTACGAATCATCATGAACAATGCACCTGTTTGCAAGTATTTTCATTTTGGACACCTTCCATTGCTAATTTGCTCATTCTTTGATTTAGCACAAGATTTATCTAGGTCCTAGGAGAAAGGTCAATTTATAGATTTTCATTTGAGTTGTTAGTTGTAGTCTTCTAGAGTCTTGTAATATCCCAAACTGGTATTTTTCTTTTTATGTGTGTACTATAGATGGCTAATAGACTTATGCCTCAATAAAATAGGAAAGCAAACCCCAATCTTGCATGCATGTAGTTGAATGCAGATCTATGCCCTAGAAAATACTGAGATGCTATACAATAGGAGAAATCAATGCATGTACATACCAATATATAGATTAGCTGATGGTGAAGAGGATGGTCCCAGCATGCAAGGATTCTACTAGAGGAATAGGGAGATAAACCAAATCGTCCTCCACAGGTGAATGCGCCCTCCTCTCAAACTGTATATGCTCCAGAATAATAAATAAGCAGCTGTTGAAATCCCAGATGATATGCACTAGGGTCATAATACCCCTCTGATGGTGATGGAAGCAGCATGCGGAAGAAACAGAGGCACACTAGCCCAAAACGTGAATGCATCCTCAAATCAATTCGCCCATGCAGAATAGCGCCTTCAGAAAAGGGAGCACCGATGATAACTTGTTGGATACTCAAGCTGAACGGTCCTTCTTCCAGGGGAAGGGTAATGGAGGTGATCCGAGATGAATGGAAGTAACATGCGGAAGTTCTGAACCCTATAGATAGGAAAACGAATTGCTTGGTCTCTGACCACTGTGACACAGTGTGATGGTGGAACTCTCCGGTTGGATGAATAATCAACCTCCCGAAATAACTGTTGAATGTAACCTGATGATGAACTAGTGTTGAACCTAGATGATCCAACCTGATGATGAACTAGGGCAGATAGATTTTGTTGCCGAAATACACCAATTAGTTGAGCATGCGCTCAATCCCAACTTAGCTCGCCGAGCTCTCCAATTCGACTCCACAAATCAATAATCACATAAGTGTCTTCTCCATTAACTTTATCTTTCTTTTATAACTTTCAACTGCGAAAACCCTAACTTTTGACCTAATTAGGTCACTTTAACTTCTAATTTGCAGTTGACTAGCATGCATGCACATGGAGACTTAATCGGGTGCATGCATCATTAAATAATGCTCAGATGTCATGCATGCAAGTGGCCTTTGGCTTTGATGGCCCTCTTCGACCCAAGGATGATATAATATTGGTGCCCTAGATCTTTTGTATATGGCATCAATCTTCAGCTAATTCCCTGACTATCAGTACCCGCTCAAACCTACAAGAATCACATAGGTTAGCAGTTTGGTCCTCAATGCCTAAGTAGAAGAGGACATTACAAGTCTAGAGTCTAGACTCCTTTATACTTGCTTCTATTGATCTTACATGTATTTTGGACACCTTGCATTGTCCATTCTTTGAATTTAGCACTAAAATCTATTGCTTCAGATGTGACATGGATTGGAAAACTTATTGGGGATGCACGCCATATCCGTAACTTTGTACAAAGCTACACCAATTCCCTCACAATCTCCAAAGAGTACACACATATTTCATTGTTGAAGATTGTAGATACTCGGTGTGCATCCTCATTCATCATGCTCAAGGGGTTGAGGGAGGTCAAAACCGCTCTTGGGTCCATGGTTATTTCGGAGTTTTGGTCCTTTTGGAGGAAAAGGGATCAGATTGCTTCAAAAATGGTAAAGGACATGGTGCTAGATGATGGTTGATGGGAGAGGGAAAATCTTACCATTAAGATCATGGACCCAGCCATTTCTTTGTTGCACTTTGTAGACACGAACCAACCCATCCTAGTAGATGTTTATGGGGGGTGGGATTCCATGATTGAGTCCATGAGGACCATTGTTATGGATAATGGGTGTGCCGAGTATGAGACATCGACAGAGAACTTATGGTCCACCATACAAAATATTCTTATCTCCAGGTGGGATAAGAATTACACACCTTTGAATTGCTTGGCCCACTCATCCCCAAGTTCTATAGTCATGACTGGCTCAATGCTGGGTCTGTTAGAGTTTGCACTTTAATTCAAATATGTTAGATCTTTAATCTAATGCAATAGGATCACTGAAAGATAAACAAGCACAACATAAAAGAGACACAAAGATTTTATCCTAGGAAAACACTCCCTCGAGAAAAACCCAACAACTTCTTATGTATAGATTCATAACTAAGTACAATGTAAGACAAAGATAGAAAACCCAAGATAAGATATCCTTTGCAGCTTCTTCTTCTCTTCTACCCCAACAAACTTATCCTTCTTCTCCTTGGAGTGAACTTGCTTGTATTTGCAGTGTGTCCAACTGAGAGAGGGTGCCTCTCTATTTATACCTTTCAAGTGGGTGAGCTAAACCCCCAATAGGGCCGACTTCATCCTCAACCTTTTTAGTGTTTTAGCCTACAAGTCAACATTAAATTAGAATATTTTTAGGGTTAATCCCCCACAAATTGGGGACTAAGCCCTAAAATAGACATAAAATAGCAAATAAGACTAAAATAAGGCTTCATTTGATGAAATTGTGAGTCAAAGGGGGATGCCATTCCCCAAGTAACCCCAAAATGTTGTTTATCCCTTAACGCCTCCCTATCCAAGCTAGTAGGCTCAACTGTGGAAGGATGACGTGATAGGCTAAAGAGCTAGAGGGGTTTCTGTGTGCTAAAAAGAGGTCCAAGTGGGTGAAGGAGGTGCATTAAATAGGGGACAACATCCCTTTACAAAACACAATCACCTCTTCATAACAAAAACCAAGGTGGTCATGTGCCCAAGTGGGTCACCTCTAGAAGCCCCGAACACCAACCCATGGGTTAAAGCTTCGTATGGTGGAGACATCCACACACTGAAGGGGCAGTCGATTGTGCCACAAGGCCAAATACTCCTAAGAGGGAAGCCAAGGGGGCTGTCCATGACCAATCCAGGGGACATCAACCCCTAATCCAAATATCCATACAATATAACCCACTTTGGCCTTTAGAATAAAAATTTTGGACCCCTTTCTCTAGGTTTGGCCCAGCTGGAAGGCTGCAATAACTTTGAGGTGTAACACATCCCAACAGCCACAAGCCACAAGAGCTCTCCAAAATCTCTTTTTTGAAAATAATTCATGAATGATTGAGAAAATAGGTCGATTTGCCCTTTTATTTTCACTTTCACATTTTTCCGCTATTTTTACCCTTTTCTACCTTGAATTAATAAAGTGACTCTTTTCGCTCCCATTAAAAAATATAAAGTGTCTTTGTGAAGTAGTCATGGAATATTTCCCCAAGGTCACTTTATAACACCCCTTTTTAATTTAATTATTCAATCTCAGTTTTTAATGTTGCTTTTTGCCCAACTAACACTGAATAATTAATTAATCCCTCAAATTAGGCTAACACAAGCCCCAAAAGTGATTCCCACTTCTAGAGCAAGAGAACCAAAAAATGGGAACATTATAGTAGCTTTCTCCACAATCAAGCCCACTTAGCTCTCTATGTCGTTTACAAAACCTTAGCAAGTATTGTGCCTTATGAACTATTCAATTAGAGCTCCCTTAACTCTTATATGTAAGTATTGAGGGGCTTTTATAGTCCATCATACGCCATATCATTTTTGGGATTATCTACATAGAGTAAGTCATTAATCTATGCCCCATATCCCATGAGTATTAATCGCAATTGATCAGTTTATCATGGTTTTGAATAGTCCACTTAGCACTCATTGCATCTGGTGATCCTCAGAAGGATTAAGAAGTGGGATTGAGACTAGCAAAATGAATTGCATACCATCAATCATCACCTCTCGGGCCTCGGCAATGGGTCATAGTTAATGTCTTAGGCTGCGAAAGCCTCTCAATACTTAAATAAAAGAGTCAACGGAGCTCTAACTGAATAGTTCACAAGGCAGAATACTTGCTAAGGTTTTGCAAATGGGGCAGCAAACTAAGTGGGTTTGATTGTGGGGAAAACTCCACAATTAAGTGCGCTTGAACCAAAAGAGTCTTGGGATGGGTGACCTCCCAAGAAGTCTTGGTTATCACATGCAAGGATTGGTGGTGATGATTGATGCTTTGTGACTCATTTTGCTAGTCTCAACCCCACTACTTCATCCCTATGAGCATCACCCAATGCTACGAGTGCTAGGTGGACTATTCAAAACCATAAGAAATTGGTTAGTTGCACTAATACTCATGGGATATGGGAAATATTAATGTCTTACTATGCATATAATCCCAAAAAAGATTTCACAAAGTTTGGCTTTTTATTTAAACTTGCTCTCTACATCATCCTCATCATCATATATCCACCCCATACTTCATGAAGTTCAAAACATTGCCCTATAGAAAAAACAGACAAAAACTTGGCATTCCAAATAAAGGAAAAGTATTCCAGCAACAAAAAGACATCTCCCAATTGATGGCAGATGCATACATGTAGTTAGACCTCAGTAATAGTGTTAATTTCTGCATAAATGAAGGTGCAGATATCTTGTCTCTTGCAAAATTGTCCACCACTGACAATTAAAGTTATAATTTTGTCCATAACAAACTTAAATTTCAATTAGTGCTACAATAAGATGCAACGTAGATTTCATTATTTCATTTCATGTTACAGAAATCATTTAAAACAAGCATGGTAAAAATACATTAGTGATTTTTTAAGAGCAATATCAAAAAGAAAGTCTCTAACTTTGACAGAAATCCAGGATCAGGAGAACAAAAATTCCAATATTAACACAGTTCAATAAAATCCAACAAATGCGAGCCCGTTTTTCAGTTTAAAGAAGAAAATGTTCAGTACTTATAGGTTTCACATAGGAATATTCCCTTTCCATTTTATGTAGCTCTGTACATTTCTAAGAAATACTCCTTCAAGTTAAAACTTAAGCAAATACCTAAATGGTAGAAAATGATTTGAATTACGACAAAATGCTTCAACTGTTTTCCATGCCTCCTTTACTTGACCAGTGGAAAGCAATAGCTGAAAAGTCAAAAAGTACAGTACACTTGGTTAAAAACAAGAATAAATAAATCTTGGAATTCATATACTGCACATGATCTACTTCCTATCCATAGTTCAAAATGAAAAAAATAATGCTCATTATTATCATTGTATCGAATTGGTTGGCAGTATTACTTATTAGAGATAGAGCAGCTCAACGATCAAGACATAATCGAAAAATTACACATTCAAGCAAAGGTTTCTTTGAACATATTTCCTGCATCCGAGCCAGTCAAAAGTGTTTCATTTAAAGTTTGAACAAAAATAATGATAACTGGTATCCTCTGACTCTCTTGGCTTTTCTATGCCCTTGAGATGTTATAACATTTTTACTCTCTTCATTTTTACCTAGTAGGCCCCAACTTGAGCTGTACAATTGCATCCCTTCTAAAGCATATCAAACACTATATGCAAATCAGATAATTGCTTTGAAAGTTTGACATAATTATCCTTGTGCATCCCATTTGAGAAACTAGAAATATTCCTTACCAATAAAACAACTAATCCTTTGACTACGTTTCTGCTTCCAAATGGCAACTAGTTGATGTTCTACACTAGTTGATAGATTAAAAAAATTGAGAGCCTACTTCAAACTCCAAGTTGTTCATGGCCCCAAAGAATATCTTCTGTGTTAAGGACTTTTGAGTATGGGCTTGGACCAGTAGTGTTAGTCTTAGCAAGTTGCTTCTGTAAGATCTCAGACCAGTCTAAGACTCTAAGTAGCAACCCCAGGTTATACTCTAATTCACAATAATCTTCAATAAATATTCCTTAATGATAAATGATCTCCCTGAGTACAAGATTCAAAATGACATGAAGAAAACAAACAAACAAGGTTGAAGTACATCCATAAGTCATACATACACATGGACAGAAACACACATAGCAACAAAAATAAAGTTTGCCAACATTATTGTCTATATAGAAATGTGTATAAAGGATCATCTCTTCACATCTCAATAGGATTAGATACCCATGACAGCAATTAAAACTAATGACCAACCTTTGCATCTTCTGGTCATTTATATATTGATTGATTGACAGTTGGGAAGTAGGGCAATCACAACCACTGACACAACTCTCCGCTCAATGCTTATCACACAATACATAAAGGCATCCCTTTATAACTTTGAATTAACCAAGCAAACATATCAATCTATTATAATAAGACTGCAGAATGTATAAATACAGCTTTGCCCCTAAAACCCTGGTCACATGTAATGTACATAAATTACAATAGTTATATTGATTATTGTGTGGGGTCGTGTCCCTCTGTACAATCATCTCCCTTAGACACTATAGAAGTGACAGTCCTCTTGACTGTCCATCATCATTGCATCTTGACTATCAGCCACCTTATGTAGAATTTATAATGACCCCATGTCCGGCAGGTCCATTGCATGTGGGTTTGTGTCATACTTTTAGACTCAAGTTGAACAACATTTCTCACCAAATTATTTATTATTTTCTATGATTTTAAGCTTCTTTTAGCACATTAGAGATATATAACCTCAACTGTGTCCAGTAGTGCCTAGTTGGGGTTGTAAAGTATACTGTGCAATGTTGAGACTTCCACTAGCGCTAATAGGCTGGTTGGTTTCTCAGTTATGTTTTCATGCCGCAATGAACAAGACTAAAAGCTCCATGTGTTTGTTTTTATATACTAGGACAAGGTAGTATTTCAGAACCGTATGTTACTTTTTAGGTATCCCCTTTTTTCATAACAAATATATTTAAGATGTTTCAAGCTTATCAATTTCTGTGCATACTCCTTAGAGTCTTGTCAAGCTAAATCTAGAAGATGTTGGTAAGAGAGATCTCAACTAGCTTTGGTTAAATTTTGTTCAAAGATGCTTTTCTGCACCTGTAAACTAATAATGTACTATAATGATGGCACTGAAAGCCAACATTCTTCATAATTTTTTATGTGATTGCCTTTCAATTGATAAAAAGGTGGAAAAGGAAGAAATCAGATCTGCATATCATCCTAGTCCAGACATAGCATTCCACTCTTCATACCTTCTGTTACCTGTATATTCCAAATTTCAGCAATGCTCTTCTACGTCACTAATAACTATACCTACATTTGTCACATGGTTTGAGATTTCCCATGACATTTATCGCTAGAGACAAGTGCATCTCTTGACTATGCTTGTTAAAAAGGGACAAAGATGCATTTTATACTGTCTTTGAAATATATATGAGGTAGACACAAACTCAAATTAGGATCACAAAGTCTCCTTGAAGACATTCATCTCCTATGTTGATCAAACATGTCTAGACATCTTTTCACTCACTAGAGAAAACACATTGCAATTGCATGTACAGATCTCCAAAGACCAACCATAATTCCATCACTCTTTCGACCACTTTTCACTATTGGGGATATATGCTCACCCCTCCACCACTTGCCAAAAGAAAAGAAGAAAACCACCTTCAATATATCAAGTAGACTATTGTTGCCCAATTGAGCAGACTACCATTGTTCACTTGCTGCAAGCCTGCAACATAGATCTCCAAGGAGACATTGTTTGAGTGTCATCACACCTAGGATAGAGGAGAAACAACCTCGCATAGGACCCAAACCAAGTCTAGTGACTAGTATCTTTGCATCCACAAAGAATTTCCTTGAAAGAGATACTACCTTTGGAATTAGCACTTCTCCACATGGGTTATAGAAAGATACTGTCCTATTACAATGTTAGAGAGTCCAACAGGGCCTCAGTAGAGAGAGTGCAGATCCTCCCCCTTCGTTGCATCATCAAATGCAAGCACAGTCCCTCAGCCCATCATACTTGTGGAGTTTGCTGCCAAACCCTTTTGGCTTGAGACTGCATTCAGCCTTGTCTCATTCCTACAATGCATTCGAAGCTTCCTCGACTCGGAAAAGGGACAGGAATAGTGTCTATAATGAACATAAATACATAAATATATAAACATCAATATATAATCATAACAATAATAATCATGATTAATAATAAATGAAAAGACACATTCTAACTAAAAGGCATGACCTAGTGAAGAGACATGACCTATCGACCATGGTGGCCGGTCAATGCATATATATCTATACCATACCATGGCATTGTGAATATTATTAAATATATTTATACTATATCAGTATCATATATGGATTTATGTTCTATGTCCTATTGGATATTCAGTACATGAATTATGTTCATATTTGGGAAATGCTCATTATTCGTTCCATTTGGTATGAAAGCTACGTTTCTGATCTGAACCCTTTGGCCACAAACTTTACTTTCAAACCTTGTCTGACTTGGCTATTGGCCATTCATTTCTCAGAGTTTCTCTTTAACCAAAAAACTGGCCCTTGGACATCAATTGTTCAAGATTCCATTAAAAAATAAAATTATTCTGCTGCAAAGAAAATCCGAAGACAGATTGTATCTGCTGCAGTAGTTTGAACATATTAGGTACATTAAATTAAAAACAAGATATATATAAAAATAAAGAACATGGAGATATTGTCCTAATTACAATTCAAAAATTTCCAATAGAGTCTGTGGCCAATTCAAAGAAATAATTATTCCTCTGTGAATCTTTGTACCCACGATCACTTTTAAATACACCTGTACATGTCCATTCTACAAGAGAAAGGGTCACAGCCTAAATCACTTGACATGAGGACATGGGACACATGAGACACAGAAATATGAGTATTTGACACGAGACACGACGACCCAGGAAACAAGACACAGGGACACGGTTATATATATATGTATTAAAAAAATTATAAATATGAAATATATACATAAAGGTCCAATTTGTTTAGAAACTAGAACTTTTAGAAAATATGGATACAACTAGTTACTAAGTTACTAACTACAAGCAACATCAGTGATGATCAAACACAAAATAAATTAGAATATTCAATACTCATCATAAAATAAAAGTTTAAAACATAGAATTTGAACCATAAACTGAAGTTTTCTCATTTAGTCATTTGATGTAATCAAAATCAAACAGTATTATATGAATACCTAGTAATTGATAGTAAATACTATAGGTGAGAAGGCCAATGGCAAATACAAAATAGAGTAGAATCTAGATACTATAACCATAGATGGAAGAATGTCAGAGTTTGAAGTCATCATTGTTAGGAATCAACAATCCTCCTCCATCTTAGCTTCATCAAAATCATCACCACTGCCACTGCTATCTTCTCTATCATCCTCATCATCATCAAAAGTGACCGGCTCTAGCACCGATTCATCGAGATCCAAATTGGCTAATGCCAACTCAACACTACTATCCATACCCATTCATCAAGAAACACATCCCACATCTTTGTCTTTCCCTTCAACCAATCCTCCCTTTGCCTGTAAATAAGATGGAGGTTAAGTGCACATACACCATTATCTCTGCTCTAGACTGCTCAAGCCTACTCTTCTTCAAACTGTACAAATTCCCATGTGTTCCAATTCCTCTCACAATAAGAGGATGAAGTAACCTAACAGAGGATCCTCATGTCAAAATGTTGTAGAATAGGGCATGTTGCCCCATGAGTTTTCCACCAAACATGGAGCTTCATAACCCCCCTATCTCTGAGCAAATCATAAGCATGGAAACAAGAGCAATATTGACCTCCCTCAACCTCTTAAGCATGATGAATGAGAAAGCAAACCAAGTATTTGCAATCTTCAACAATGATAGATGTGTGTACTCTTTATAGATTGTGAGGGCATTGGCGGTTTTGTACAAAATTGCAAATATCGCTTGCATCGTCAATAAAACTTCCCATCCATGTTACATCAAAAGCAATAGATTTAAGTGCTAAGTTCAAAAAATGAACAATGCAAGGTATCCAAAATATAAGTGGATATTTAGCTTCCTCAAGCATGCTAGTGTCCTTGCAAACAGGTGCATTATCTGTGATAAATTGCACACAAGAATCAACAATTATATCCTCAATAACTTTAAAGAATAACTCACCCGTATATTGTGTATCCTTTTATTTTCAAAGAGCATCCACCACTTTCAAGAAGACTGGTCCATCTGGGGAAGACACCATGAAATTGATGAGTGGATGGTGTGTTGCATTTGTCCATTCATTAGAAACAATACTAACACCATATGAAAGCTATGGTGATTTAATGGGTTCTAGGATTTTATCCACCTCCTTCTTTGCCTTATCCAACAATGTGGTTCTAAGCTTCTTTGATTTGGGAGGCACATACCCTATTGGAGCTTGTTCAACTAGAGCTCGACACATCTTAATTAACAGAGGAACGTGCAACATTAAATGAAATTAAGTTGCGATAGAAAAAGAATCCAATGGTAAGATCAATCTTCTCTCGCTTCTCTTGCTAAAATATCTTGTCCATTGGACCACTTGGAGTTGACCTATTTCTTGGCAACTGACTTGCAATCCCACTCCCAAATATGCTAATAGGTTTCCCCAAAAATGGAAGAGGATCCTCACGTTTTTGTTTCCTACTTGTTTCTACCACCTTACCCGAGCCAATTTTATGCTCTCTGTCCATTTCTCTTTGTTTGGTAGCACTCACCCCTCTACATGGTCCCATTCCACAATTAGTGGCCAACAACTGGCCCTTAACTCAGAATTAGTTGCTCTTGTTTGTATGTATTGTTGCAGAAACTACATGTCCAAAGAACATCCTCCGCCCCCCCACCTCCCACCCCAATAAGCTTTGCCCTAGGCCCTTGTTGACTCGTTACATACTTCCACAATGGATATTTATTTTCTTGAGTTTGTTGTCTTGCTAGTAGCTACAACAAGATTTCTTTCAAGATTGGAAGCAACTTCACTTGCAGCAGATGGAGCACTAGCAGGCTGCAGTAGTGGAGATAGATGAGCTTGGAGGAGGGGGGAACACACCAACAAGGACATTTCTCCCTTTTCTTTGACCTTTACTAGCTTCCCTTAATGATTGAGCAATGAGAACTAAGGAATAAATTAAGAAAATAGAAACCTGGACATTATGTTTGCAAATCTACCTGCAAATGCTTCAAATGCACCTATAGAGCCTTCAAATCCCTTCACCAATACTGTGCAAACCTCTAGCAGCTTTGTCTCAACAAACAATAAGAAAAATGATAGCCAAATCATGTTTTTAGATGCCTACAGATCCCTTTTTCCGTCGCGAGTAGGACATTGTCTAGGGTGCGTGTCTAACACATATTTAACATGTGTCCTATCACAAGACAGATGTCTTCGCATATTTGTGTCCGACACATGGGATTAGGGCATGCAAGGCTAGGAAGACATGTCCTGTTTCAGATGTTACAATAGTAATCTAGTAAGAGATGGAGAAATCGTGTCAATTCTAACTCTAAGCCACTGCATAATTGGCAATGCAATAACTAAACATTAGTGTTGAATCACTAAGCCATCACAACATAAATGTCACGAACTCGCTATCATACCGTTGATTACATTGTTGCTTACACCACAGAATTTAATAAGATATTAAAGTAGTGGCCTTGTAACTACCAAAACTATTTGCCATGAACAAGGGTTAAACAATTGTCATCATTGTGACGAGTGCCATTGTGGAACTAACCTACCGTGAAATCATTGTTGTGATACTGTGCAACTGGAAGTCGTGAGACTGTAGCCATCGCTATTTCTATATACGTCAGCAACCGCCAGTCATCATACTCTCACGCTGCAGCGATCAATGCATTCCATTCGTACTGTCATATAGTTTTTAGTCTGTAAGTCATCCGTACACATTTACCTCCAAGTGATTTTATACATTTAAGGATGCACCCGTTCAAAAAATTATTAATTCAGGAGTCACATAGAATTATTGCATAAGAAGCAAACATACTTAATTATTATAAACATTTTATAAGTAAAAGGGTGTTTGAACTTTAAATACCAAGATTATAATTTGAACTCTATAAAGGATTAATTAAACATAGCCATTAAAGTTCAAAAATAAGTGATTGTCTAAGGAAGTTAAGAGGGGCCTGAAAATGGATTTTAATAATAAAAAGGAAGCTTTACTTAAGAAGGTATTAAAAACCCTTGTGTGAATCAACATTGTTATTTTCCCAAGCAAGAAGATGAATCACATAAATGTTGACATAGAGAATCAATTATTGATATGAAACCTTAAAATTCAAGAACAAAAAGCAATACAAAATAAATGATGTATTGTTAAGAGTTAATGATTATACCTTCATGTCCAAACTCAATGCCACATCCATCCTTAATAAAGATATTGGTATATTCTAGATAAGCCTTGGGTAGAAACACTGGGCACTTTCATCTTCTGTTATCCACTAATTTTGCACTTAGTGGATTTTCGGTGAACCGCCAGAGTATTGAACAAGTACACTTGTTCATGATCAAAGTTTAGAAGTCCGCCAGCCTTTTTCTGGGAGTCTGTTCGAAATTTTTTGTAACACATGTTCATACCCCCTTGGGGAAATTGTAAAAAATGTCCTAGCATTTAATTTTTTATAAAAGGCTCGGCTTCTCGGACTTGAGCATCAAGCCGACTAGCCCAGAGTGTTTTTTCCCTTGGCCATTATTGGTTGTTGAACAAACGACTAATAATTTCAGAGTTTTTCATGCACACCTCTAAAGCTGGGGTAGTCGTCTTGGTGTTTCGGCCTTAGGAGGTTATTAGAGCCTTCGTGTCAGTGTTTTTCAACATGCTAGGCATTCGAATTGAGTCGTATGAACATGTACTAGGTCCCCCTAGAGTTTCGTTTAATTCCGAGAAAAATTAGTTTTTTCCTTCTTTAAGCCATTTCTATTGGTTTAAATGGAAAATTTCAAAATGTAAAAAAAGTGAGATACTGAGTCTGTTTTTGGCGTGGCTGGGCTCATTTTCAAGCCCAGAGCAACATCTTTACCCCAAGGGCCACTTTCACTATGCTTTAACCGGCTGAAACATCCCAGAAGGTGTTATTTGGCTAACAGAGCATCAGAATGGCATTTAAATGCTAATTTTGGAGAAATGCGCAAAAGTCAAAAAATTAAAAAAGCCAAAATTTAATAAAAAAAAATAGGTAAAGTGACATTGCATGATGTCACCATAAGTCATGCGTTCCTTTTAAGTGTAATGGCACTTAAGACTTTGGTTTAAAATTGAAGTTTGAATTATTTCTAAAAAAGGATGACGTGAGGGTAAAAAGCATTGTCACGCTTATGTGGAAAGTTTGGTGAGTGGGATTGGGGGACCCATCCACACTTAATAAAATATAATGTTAAACCATGATATAAGTATGGAATATCGTGGAGGCTACGAGTTTATTAAGGTGACATCAACTCTAAGTGGAGACTCATGCTATTGTTTGGTGGGTGCCAGTGGGGTGAGGGTGGACCCCTCCCCATTTGTTAATAACCTTTGTTGTTTCAAACTATGGAATAAACCTTTCTTTAATTATGCCGTACATTCGCATGAGGAGAGGAAGCTTGTACGTGTGGGGGTTGGTGAGATCTTGTGTTGTGTTGGCAATTGGTAGTTGGTTGGTGGAAATTAGAGAGAGAGGTGTCAATCACCTCTTCAGTTCAACTCAGTGGGACTTCTCTTCAGCTCAATTTAACTCAGATAACTCCGGGTTGATCTTCGGTTGGTTGGTGCCCCCCCTAGGGCTAGGTTTTGTTATAAATAAGAGGTCTCTTCGCCCATTTAGGGTGGAAGCAAGGAACCTCTACTCATGTAATTTGTTGTTATCATCTAAATAATATTGGGACTTTGGAGGTCCATTGGTGTTCATGTCACATGGTGAATGGTGTATGCTTATTGAGGTAATCTTGTTTTAATTTGTTTATGCTTGGTATCGAATTGGTAATCAATATAGCTTGGAGGGTTTTATGAAACACATAAGGTAAATATTTGATGCTTCAAGTTATTTACTTACATTTTGGCTTCTTGAGATTCGAGAGTAGTATTGTTTATTAAGTTGTATTCACGCTCTTTTGGTTTCCATTGGTTGAATGTACTAGATTTGATCCCTTTTTGTGCAAGTGTGAATAAGTTTTTCCAGGTTGCAGCGTTGGAGTAAGGGGAAGAGTTAAGTTGCATCACCCTCTTCTTCAAATCTTGAAGGATCTACAAGTTCTTGTGCCCATTAGTACCTTCAAGTCTCAAAAGGATTCAAGCTTGAGCAAAGCTTTTCTCTTCTTCCTCTCTCAAACCCAATTTCTCTTTCCTTTCTTGTTACTTTGCTTAATTGTGCTAATAAAGTAGATCTAGTTCCTTAAAGTTTTGTTCATTCAAATCTACTTGTTTAGCATGTTAGATAGATTTAGAAATTCAATCAAAGCTTCATCATTTGACTAGATCTAGGCTATATTTTTGGTTTCCATACTTGGTAAAATTTCAAAAAATTTCTAAGTACAAAAAATTTAAAATTTTTTATTTGATTTTTGTGCATACCACCATCATCTAAGCTTTGTTTACTTGCTGGTTTTTAGCAGGTCGGAGGAAAAAGAGAGGGAGGTGCTGTTGAAAAATCAAGCTTGGGGCCATCCAGAGCACCCGCAATCCATCTACCATCCCCTTCCTTCATTCCCCTTCTTTCCCAAGCAGTTTTAGGGCCTTTTTTAACTTTTCTTCAAGGATCGAAAGGCACTCTTTCTTTTTCAAGCATTGTAACAAGTTAATAAAGAGCAAGTGGGATAAAGGCTCCCACACCCCACTTCCCCCATTTGGGGGAAGCCCATATCGTCCTTGTTTTCTGTTTTTTTTCCTTTTTTTTAAATGCATAATAACTGTTTAGAGTACATTAGTCTTTTAGCTTTCATAAAAAAGAAAACTTTGTTAGTGTGGTTTTATTTCAGCAGTTTTACCTTTATTCAATTGCTAAAAGAAAAGAAGGAACCCAAAGCCTCTTGAATCTCACTAAAAAGTGGATCAAGAGCACTCTCTATCGGAGAGGATTTATTTCATCTTTTTAGCTTAGCTTTACTGCTTTTGTTTGTCATACTGTTAAGTAAAAATGAACAAAAAATCTCTTGAATTTCACCAAAAGGTGGATCAAGAGTGCTCTCTATCGGAGAGTTTATTATCTAGTTCTTTTATTTTTTTCAGCATCTTTTGTTTTTTTTGTTCATAAATCTCTTGAATCTCGCCATAAGACGGATCAAGAGTGCTCTCTGTCGAAGGGTTGGTACAATGGCTCTATTTCACCAGTAATAAAATTGGAATAAACCAATTTATTACGATGTGTATGCTCTACTCTGTTGGGATACCCAAAAGCAGTGTAAATTATTTAAATCCTCACATCCTAATCAAAGTCACACAAATAAAACTTACCAACTTCCCCCAGGCAAAAATCCAACACCTAGATTTAAGTCATTGCGGTGGCAAATGACCTCAAGGTGCCAGTTTGGCTACACCCCTGTGGTGTACTGTTGAACATAGCCTTAGAGACTCCAGACCACCCTACATATTCCTTGTGGGTAGTCGTATCGATTAAGGGTTTTGGACATATCTCCCGTACCGAAAGGTATATCTTGAAGGTCCCCCTCCCATTTACTAATCAACCTCATCTTTAAAATTTATAGTAAAATTTACCAAGAAGCATTTGCAAAACATTCTCAAGCTCTCCATTTGGCTCTAGTCCTTTTAAATTTTGCTTATTATCTGTCTAAAGCATTGTTATTTATCTGTTTTTCATATCATATATGCTTTACATTTAATTTGCAATTATCAAACGATTGGTTATCTCTACTTCTATTTGCAAGCAATTACTGATTATTTTATTGTAAGTTTCTTTATAAAAAAACTCCTAAAAAACACCCATCCACATCATGCATCTAAATAAACTTTAAAACTTTTGAGCCTTGGAAACTCTTTGTAGGGACTACCCCACTTGGCTTCGTTAGGTTTTTGCCAACACGAAGGAGTCGAGATCAGGTTCCAGCACCTGACTCTTTGCTTGCCCCCAAGGCCGCACCTCTCCCTTTTGCCGGGAGACAGCTATTCGAAAGATTTATGGCTGACGGTGTGCACATCGGCGGTCAACATCTTCAACATGGAAAAAGCGTTTTTGACATTCTCCTATAAGAAGAAGAAAATAACATGGTAGGATGTTACATTGAAGCCATGCTCAGAAGTGCCCTCGTTAGAAGACTTGAAGGATGTATCAAAAGTGATCCTTCGAGATAGCGTGAAGTGAATACAAAAGTTGCAAGAACGGCAAAAGGAATGTAACAAGGTTATCGCTAAAAAAGACAAGGAAATATCTCACCTAAAAAATCATAATCTAAACCTACGTGCAACAATCACGAAGTCAAAGGATAAGAAACAATGCACTTAGAAGTTGGAACAAAAGGATCAAGATACCAAGAAGAAATTACCAAAAAAAAAGATGAAGAATCAGAAACCTAAAAATTAATTCAACAAATTGGAAAATGATCAAAAACATTGTTATCTAAGGAAACATATTCAAAGTTCACTTGCGCAGAACTAGAAGTTGAAGGATGAAAATAAAACACAACCAAAGTAAGATCCACATGTTGGCAAATAACCACCAGTTGACAAAGAGACGATAATTAATCTACTTGAAGTAGGGATATTGTCAAATGTTCAAGTACAAGCAAAGGAAAATTTGTGTATCTCTACAAGTAAACATTTAATAATTAATAAAACAACACAAATATACAATGAAGAGATACTACCAAACTTGAAACAAGAAGTCACTAAAAGCATGAGAAAGAAGGATGAGGTTAAAAGGTCAACTTATCAACATCCAAATCAGAAGAGTCAATTCCTTAGAAAATCAATCTATCAATATCGTTCTGAATAAAATCAATTGGTCTTTATTCCAAAGAATATTAAACCCAATACAATTAGGTCTCAAAATAGAAGTTCACATTAGGAAACCTTTTAATAGAACAGTGCCACAAATTATCAAATTAGGGTGGTGTGACACTTACATTATTCAGCAACTTTACTAAACGCTCTGACAAACCAAAATGAGGCATAACTTTTTTTAATTCTTTGAGGACAAAGCATTTTAAAGGGTTAGGTAATGTAGTGAACATAACTATATAATTATATTAACATCAATAAATAATAATAACAATAAATAATGATAACAATAATAAATGAAAAGATATATAATCCAAAAAAGCATAACCTTATGAAGGGACGTGACCTATCAACCATTGTGACCAATTAATGTTATATATGTATCCATACTTGGCCAATTGTTCATTGGCGTACATTTCCTTAGCCATCCCTTTGGGATGCACTCATTGTCGGTATGTGACAGTCATGGATCTTTTGAAGTCTGTTGGTATTGTGATGAATCGACTTCCCTTGTTTAGATACTCCCTGGACACTTCTTACCTACTAGGTGTTGCCGCTTAATTCGCACCTCGGGTCACGTGGCATAAATTTTCAAGCCATTGGGTGTGACCTTGGGGGAAAGCTAGAGACAAGTGTTGTCACCTAATACTCGGCTCCTCCGTCTAGCCTAACTCCTAAAGAAGCCAAGAGTGGTGGTCGCTAATAAACATAAAATCTAAGGTTTTTAATTTATGAAAGAAAACAAAGATTAATCTAGGAGTTAAAGTGATATGAAATAAAATGTCACAACAAGCTTCTTGCAAAATGAAATTATTATCAACAACGTTTTTGAATTGACATCATTCACAACATTTTGTAAAATTAATTTAAACATGAAACACAAAGTAGACCAGTGCAGATGAATATGGAGTGATGATGATGCTGTGTCGTGTAAGTATTGCAGTTGTCTCGTTGTAAATTTTAGAATTATTAATGAGTCGATGAGGGAGTGAATTAATTTTGGGTTTTTCCCAATAAGACAAGTTCTTTCGAATTGAGTGCTAAAGCAACTTTACCAAGTGTCCAACGGGGCAAGGCATAACCTGCTTGGAGTAGCCCCCTAACTCTATGATAGTCACTCTTTGCAACCTCTCAATTTCTCAAGAAAGTGGCTTATGTGGATTTTCCTATTTTACTCTATTCACTCGTATCCCTTTCTGGTACAACCAGCTGATCAGACAACCTACAACGGTGCAGAGCATACAGGGAAGGAGCCTCAGTTTATTTTATTTAAAGCTAAATGTGAGTTTGCTTACACAATTCATGGATAAGAATCTCTTTTCCCCTTTTGGGTAATTCGAGATTACACAGTCACGTTAATTTTATTTGCAAAATGAAATAACAAAAAGAAAAGAACAAGAAACAAAAATTGAAATGTTTTCTAATTAATCCTGTAAATTTCCTTAAAACCATAGTTGCACGTGTACCACTCTCGAGATTTTGACAACCTGTACCTGGCGTTTCCTCGTTCCTGGGAGCTTGGGAGATGGTACAAAACATCCCCTTTTTTATGGGAGTTTCTTTGGGAACTTGGGAGCTTTTCGGGAGCTTTTTAAAACTTGCTTTTACCACTCCCTTTTTATAGGGAGCTTCTACAAGCTCTCGACCATCTGGACGCCAAAGTCATAAGGAAAGTGTTGAAAATCAATTGAATGATTGAAATTTATTGTGTCAAGAAATTGCCAATAATAAAAATTTCAATTGAATCTATCAATAATGCCATTTTTTTTATTTTCAAGGTTATATAAATAAAGAGAGCCCACACCTTTTAAATGTTTAGATCCATTCACACTCAAAATATATGCTGCAACTTGCAAGTGTACTTAAGTGAATACAAATAGATCTTTTACAATACTAAGATATTGAACAACTTTAATTCATATCTCAAATGATTATAGCTAGCTTATGTTATTCAAACTGGATGATAGAGCAATTTAGAACCATAAACCTTATCAAACTCAAGATACCAAAAAATTTGAAAGTTTGTTAATTGAACTTAAAACAATCAAGTTCATTCACATTAGAAGTAAGTAGTAGTTACCATAAAAGAAAATGCAGAGCCACACAAAGACTAAGCACTCTTAGGAGCAATAATATAGATGGAATTGGAACAAGGAATTAGAAAAATATTGAATCTCATGATTTATGGTTGTATCCATTTCTGGTACAACCAACTGATCATACAACCTGCAGCGGTGCAGAGCATACGGGGAAGGAGCCTCGGTTTATTTTATTTAAAGCTAAATGTGAGTTTTCTTACACAATTCATGACTGAGAATCTCTTTTCCCCTTTTGGGTAATTCGAGATTACACAGTCGGGTTAATTTTGTTTGCAAAATGAAATAACAAAAAGAAAAGAACAAGAAACAAAAATTGAAATGTTTTCTAATTAATCCTGTAAATTTCCTTAAAACCATAGTTGCACGGGTATAGCTCCGGAGATTTTGGCAACCCGTACCCGACGTTTCCCTGCTTCTGGAAGCTTGGGAGTTGGTACGAAACGTCCCCCTTTTTATGGGAGCTTCTTTAGGAACTTGGGAGCTTTTCAGGGGCTTTTTGGAACTTGCTTTTGCCGCTCCCTTTTTATTGGGAGCTCGTAGAAGCTCCATGTCTGTTTGGGAGCTTCCAGAAGCTCCCAAACAGACAGGGAGGTTCTACAAGCTCCCAACCATGTGGAGGCCAAAATCATAAGAAAAGTGTTGAAAATCAATTGAACGATTGAAGTTTATTGTGTCAAGAAATCACCAATAATAAAAATTTCAATTGAATCTATCAATAATGTCATCTTTTTATTTTCAAGGTCATCTACTAAAGAGGGCCCACACCTCTTAAATGTTTAGATCCATTCACACTCAGAATATATGCTGCAAGTGTACTTAAGGGAATACAAATGGATCTTTTACAATACTAAGATATTGAACAACTTTAATTCATATCTCAAATGATTATAGCTAGCTTACGTTATTCAAATTGGATGATATAGCAATTTAGGATCATAAACCTTATCAAACTTAAGATACCAAAAAATTTGAAAGTTTGTTAATTGAACTTAAAACAATCAAGTTCATTCAAATTAGAAGTAGTAATTACCATTAAAAAAAATGCAGAGGCACCCAAAGACTAAGCACTCTTAGGAGGAATAATATAGATGGAATTGGAACAAGAAATTAGAAAAATATTGAATCTTATGATTTATGAAGCTATTGGTGCTTCGTGCACATATATGCAACTTGCGTTTACAAACTCGTACAATGAGAATTGTATAATGTGGACATAGAGGAGTGAGCAAATTTAAAAAGAATTAATTTCATGACACTACTAGAGGATTGAGACGATAAAATAGTTTAAGCTATGAAATTAATCGATTCTGTCTTTTTAACTTTATTTTTTTTAAATATATTTTAAAAAATTCATATATATTATTGCCACTCCCAACCCTATGTTTCCTGCAAATTTGGGCAAAGCTTCTAGCCGTATCGGATACTCGTGTCTGCGTACCCAACGTACCTGTGTTTCATAAACTTGTGCAACATAGCTTAAAACAGTGTTACACGGGGATGCGCCCCCTCGCTCCCTGCGCCCCAGGGGGCTCGGGGGCTTCTGGGGAAACGTTTCCCAGCGTCCCCAAAATTAGGAAACTCTTGGAAACGCACAAGGGGGCACGTTCCCTGTTTTGCAGCACGCTCCGATGAAGGGGGGTTCCCAGACGCCCCCCCGCCCCCTCCTAAAACCGGGGGGCTTCCAGACACCCCCTGCTGAAACTGGGGGGCTCCCAGACGCCCTCCCCCCCCCCTCTTTTAGTAGTTTACATGGGATGAATCATTGAACTTTTATTGCTGGGATTTAATAATTTATAATATTATTTTTTATTAAGACTTGGACGCCCCCACGCCCCCTTGCCCCCCCCAAATTTTGCTAAAATTTGGGGGTGGTCTCCACACGTCCCCAATGTGCGTTCCCCCGCTCCCCCGCCCCCGCGTCCCGGAAACTTGGGGGAACATTGGCTTAAAACTCAATCTTGAGCTACACATGAGTTTCTTTACTAGTAATGCAGTGGAAAATAAATACTAATAAACATATAACAATAATCACTCCAATAGAGACAATATTTTTGGGTATGGAAACCCCCGAAAAATCCCAATATGGGAAAACCGGTGCAGCAATCAGATAAGAAATTTTATGATGAAGATATAGAACAAATACAATCCAGTAGATCGATTTACCCAGCCTGGAAAAATCGAACCTCTGCAAATCATTGAGAAAACCCCACAAATCAGTACGACCCTCTACGCAGTTGCACGGCCCCTTTGCGTCAGCAGTATGGCCCTCTGCGTCAGGAGTACAGAATTCATACGGTCCTACATCAGCTGTACGGAATCCGTACGGCCCTCTGTGTCACATGTGCAGTCTGTTGTACAGCCTCTGCCAAATCTGTACGACCTCTCTCTCAACGAATTTGTATGGCCCTGTGCTCTTCCTTATCAGTCTGGAAATCCTCCGGATTAATGCTTCTCTGTCTTCTCTGCAAACTTCTTCCTCTAACTTCTCTGTTTGTTTGTGTGTGTGTCCTCTCCACCAAATCTCCTTAACTCAATGGCCAAGTGAAAACCCTAACTCTCATTATGGATCAATGGATGAGATCCTTCGGAGATCAATGGCCAAGATTAGATTAGCCATCACTTAAATTATTTTCACTTTCACTTTATAAAAGTGACTCAAGATCGTGAAATATATAACATGTCACAATCACATCATACATGCATATTTTAGCTTTCTTAATAAATAATGAATCATGATTCATAATTCTAAATTCAATGATTCATTGAACAATGAACATTCACATTGAAAAATTGAAACGTAAAATTTGATAAATCATAGACTCATAGTAGATATCAAATGGAAGACTAGAAGTTACATAAAATTTGATAAATCACTGTACCAGGCAGCTGTAACTAACAGTCAAACTTAGATCTGAAGGGACACTTGAAATCTGATTTTAAACACCTATTTGTATTGTTGTTATAGGCAATAAAAAGTTGCAAATATATTCTTGGGTTGATGTGAGTTTATTTCTCAATAATAAATACATATGTATATTTTTTATGTGCACCTTTGGTAGTAAAATTATGTTCCATGAGTGCTGAACACAAAACCATAAAAACATTCCTTGTTAATCACTGCAAAATTAGTCTACCAGATTTGGACAATATTCAGTGGAATTTGAACAGTGTTGCAAAGTGTTTGACATAAGTCTTGAACCAGACTCCATACATAGTTAGCAAAAATTTAGTTTAGACTTGGTTGGGGGTCACTACATTTTTACCAAAGGAATTACATTTTGTTGTGTTGACAGTACCCCGAGAGTACACAAACACGGGGTACGTCGTACCATTTAGCCTATAAGTACTCCTTTTTTTATAAGGGCGTCTTGGGTACAAGCAATGTGAGAGCATCTCGAGCCTATTCACTCTTAGCCAAAGCAGCATGGCTAAGACGGTTGTGCCTAGGCCATTCACCACTAGCCAAATCAGCATGGCCCCATGAGTGAATGTATTATCCTCCCTTGGTCAAATCAGCATGACCAATCTGGGAGAATGTCTGCCCAATGCTGCTATCTGGAGAAACATTAACAGCTACTGCCCTCATTCATCAATGGGCTTCCATTGATGGGAGGAGAGGTGGATTCAAAGGCTTCACAGTGTTTGGTAGGTTTGGTAGAAATTGTGGTTTTTCCGTTGTTGGTTATCTCTCAGCGGTTTCCCTCCAAGGCCAGATTAGCAAAGAGTAGGCTATCAAATGGCCTTTGTCTTGTTTGCCAACGCTCTAAGACAGTGAAACACATCTTCTCAGAGTGTCAGTTTGAGAAGAGTGGTTGGAAGCATGTTCAAGATCAGTATTCAGTTCTTTTTCCAGGAAGAATCCATTGGCAGGCAGCCCTTTTTGCTGATTCAATCTATTTGGTTCGTACCTCTCTCAGTGGGATTTGGCAGTGCCTAAGAAACTCTACTCTGTATACCATCTGGAGGATCCTTTTAGGTCAGTTTTTGATAATGAGATCAGTTCTTTGACAGCTTTCTGTGCCATGTGGCAGGATGAGGTACATATGCAGTGGTTGGCCAAAGGTTCTTTGTTGATTAAGGATGCAACGTCTCTAGATGTGTGAGCTTATTCTGATTTTATTTCTAATTTAGTAGTGTTGAGGAAGAGGATATATGTTCTATTGTATATACTCTTTCATCATTTGATTTGCGCATATAAATATTTTTCTGTAAATAACTGACGTATTTTTCCAAAAATAAAAAATTGGTATGTATGCCAAACATTAATAATATTAAGAATCATATGAATTCAAAGGGTCTTGAGAACATTTGTAACATGTGTCATTTAAAAGCTTTGCTTGCTTTAATAGAGTAGTCTTCATGATACTCACACTTGATTTTCCTCAGTATACTGAGTTTGTGGTTAAGTTATTTGTTATTCTGTTACATTTTGTGACAGAAGCTAACACCTTCAAGGGAGGGAAAAGCTGAGGATAGACCTCAAAAGGCTGAAGCAGAGGGTCTCACAAATCAAAGGCTGTATCTACACCAGGCAAAGTTAAACCAAAAAACATAAGCCGCTCATAATTCTCAGATATATTATTAGAACTCAAAATCCCCTTCCACATGAAAGAGAGGAAGCCAAAAGTTGCCAAAGAAAATTAAAACTTGGCATGACTCTTCAGAACTTGCAAGAAACTTAAGGAGGCTCTCCCCAACAAGGGTTGTACATTTTAATATTTTATCATTATTCCGTCAGCTATCCACCTACAGGTATAGCAGGGATGGTTCTTCTCGTGATTAGTTTCTGTTAATAATTAAAGCCTTCTTCTAAAAGGAAAAAAATTATAAAGTCCTATGTCACAGTGATAGCTTTCAACTTCTTAACGAAGATTCAATCCCCAAGATATAAAGTCCTATCCACCTACAGGTATAGCAGGGATGGTTCTTCTCGTGATTAGTTTCTGTTAATAATTAAAGCCTTCTTCTAAAAGGAAAAAAATTATAAAGTCCTATGTCACAGTGATAGCTTTCAACTTCTTAACGAAGATTCAATCCCCAAAATGGGAACTTTTGTTAATTGTATTGCAAAATCTTTCCATTTGGGGAAAAAATGCACCACTGACTAGAATAAATAACCATTTGTAGCCATATAGAATATTTATAAGAAACAAACAATTAAAGGTGGATAAATAAAATACATATGCCCACTCAAGTATTTATATTATTTCATTTTCAACGACTTGGATAGTAATCAAGAGGGAATACTTGCAACCTGTAAATATGGAAGCAAAGCAGCTATTAATGGTGGAGATGAAGATAAAGCGATTCGGAAATGCTTTAAAGCTTCAAGACGAAGTTCCCTGACGTTGCTCCTTTCTGATGGGATGACATACCTCTTATTCTCTGGAGTTCTGGGCAGCCGTACAGGGAATAACCTTCTATCCAAACCTGAAATACAAATGAATCCAGATAAGACCACCACAAGAACAAAGTAGTGTGCACACACAAAAATGAAAACTGACATTGTGAGAAATATCTGTTACTCTGAACAACCATTGTAAAAAATTTATTCTGAACATAAATCGGTGTATGAATGGCCATATAAACAACCTTTAGACCACCACTCTAAACCATGCACTCAAACCGCTTTTGTCTTGTTCCATCCCAATAATGCTTGGGGACTCCAAAAACAACGATTGCAAATTTTTTTAATAAAATAGAAAAAGAAAGGACCACGTGTGACATGTTAATTTTACCCACAGCCCCTTCTAACCTGATAAAAGGAGGTTCCCACCCTCCATATCAATCACATCTCATTTGGAATTTTTTCTTTCTTATTTTGCTTGTGCAGCTTTGTACGGACTGTTGAAGAGCTAAAGTACGGACTGTGTGCAGCAGAGATAGAGGGCTAAGTTTAGGCTAGTGTACGGACTGTGTACAGCATAGTTGGACAGCTGATTTCAGGATATATTAGTAGATTGTAGATTCTGGAGTCTAAACTATAGTCATATGCTTAAATTTTGACTTTAGAGACCATTTATAGCCTCTTTGTTGATGTACTTTTCTTCAGATATGTATTTGCACTCAGTGCTATTTTGGTTTTATACACTCTTACTTGCTATATACATGAGAAACTTTGCATATTTGTGTATAATGGTTTGAATTCACATAGATGCACATGAACATTGAACTTTGAATAATCAACTATGTTGTTTTTTCATTTTTCATAATGCCAATTGGAAATTTTTTACTGTATTTGGTTTAAGAAGCAAGAGCTCTGGGATTGGTTCAGTTGAAGATTGTTAGTTTGTCAAAAGGCATTGTTGTCCTCTAATAAGCTAGCTATTAGACATATCATGGCCCTAATTCCTCCTTGAGAGCAATATAAGTTGAACATAGACATACAAGGCCTTTTTTGGAGAGATTGGGGTTGAAGATTTGGGAAGCCAATTCAATAATATGATACCAAAAGGATTTACTCTCTTATGCATAGAGGGTACCCATTAACTCCTGTTTTGAATGCTAGATGGGCATCTTTTGACACCGAGGACAAGTATATTTGTCAGTTGCATAGAGTTTGGAACTTTGGTTGCTTCAACTCAATTATAAGCTTCGATGTTTTCCCTAGTTATTGGTTTATCAATGGCTATCTTCCGAACCTCACTTTGCAAAAAGTGTGTTGAAGGACAGTGTCTGACTCTATTGGAGCTGCTCAGAGACCTTGAAGCACGTTTTTTGGGAGTGCAAGTTCACTAGAATCTTTTGAAAATATTCAGTATCAAAATTCAACGTTGATTCAAGGCAAGCTTTATTAGTGCACAGTATTGTTTGTGATTTGAGTTCTTTGGTTCCTCGACCTTTCACAAGTGTTTGGGATTTTCAACATATCACTATTTTAGTTATCCTCTTGACATTAAGGTGCAAGTATGTGTTCTATAATGTCAGTTTGATCAATATTTTTGTCACTCTTGGCGACAAGATGTATGTACATCGAGATTAAATGGAAAGTGGAAGGGTATATACAATGGTATTTACAACCTCTGCCTTAAAGATACAATAACAAAAATAAAACTGTATAAGCGCCAGGATTTAACAGTTTGGCGACTTTGATTAGCAAAAATCCTTTTGCCAAAATTTGCATACATATATCCACTCTCCATATATGACAAAATGCAAACAAAGAGCTAACCTTGTTCTCAAAAACATATTTTCACCGAAGTAAACATAGAACAAACAGAGCCGAATTCTCAAATAATGCAAAATGTCACAGGGGGGAGAGCAAACTAGGGCCCCCTAGAGTCACCCTATTACAACAAAAATTCACACCCCTTGTGATAAAGCCCTAAAGCACAAGTGTAAATCTGTTAGAATATTATAAACCCACTACATACTTAGAATAACAATAATTAATCATTTCTGGTTAATTTCCTATGTACTAGACCAGATAGTTTGCATCCACTTGCACCACTTGGTTAATAATTGGCATATATACCCTAGGAGCGCCTTTATACTGATTCTGGTTAGATTATGCAAACTTTATTGACTACCCAGATTAGTAACTGCGCCTTCCTGCAGATTCTGTCTTTATACTGCTTTATTTCTACTTTTCAGTGGATAAGGTAAAGCTAGTCAACTAGAAAACTGCTATCTTTGTGGCCAACCCATCCTCCATGATTTTATTTCCAGATTCCATGAATAGCAAGTTTTTCCATCACTCATGACAACTCACTCATGCTTTAGCCAATTCGTGAGCTCCTTGACTGATTTGGAAAGTGCTTTAGCCACCTATGGGGGTTTATCATATTTAATAAGCCTGTTTTATGAGCAAGCATGAGTTGTCTCCTTAGCAACTCGATTTTACCCATCAGGGATGTATTATTTATTTACACTATGTTGATCAATAATACATGGAAAGATTATGGATCAATCTCCACTTCTCTTGTATTCAGACTCATTATTCCTCTCTCTATTTTTCCCTTGTGTATGCTTGTGAGAAATATCTTGTAGCTAGATCTTTATCTTGTGTTTCCACATGGTACCAGAGCCTCAATTTCTACATGGTACCAGAGCTCTCAGGTTGTCAAGTTCTACAGAGTTAAGGAGTCATCAGTACTCTACATCAGAGCGCATCCAGCATCCTATCCCTCTCTGAAGAAGAGATTGAATTAAGCTCACAAGTATCTCTCCTAGTTAATATTTGTGCAGGTTTCAGAGAGTATCTCCAGGAGCGCAACAACAACTAAGCATGGATTCCTCTTCAACTATGGCCCTGACTCCCTTCAACTATCATGAATGGAAGGCCAACATTGGCATTTTGTTGTGCAGTAAGGGACTCTATAGAGTTTCTTTAGCTTTAGAGAATGAGCCCAATGCTATTGTTGAGAATGCTAAGTGGCATAATAGGTTGGATGAAGCATATGGATCGCTTTGTCTCTCAATTTCTCCTGATCTTCTTTTCTTCTTGATGGTTTGACCACTCCCAACCAAGTATGGACCAAACCTGAGTCTCTCTTTGGAGTAAAAGATGAGATAAGAGAGCATCAATTGGAGAATGAGTTATTCTCATTGATTCCAAGCAGTTTTGATTCCGTTGAAAGGTTCTTCACCAAATTCAAGTACTTGTTCTATTGCTCAAGCAATATGGGATTGAGAAGATGGAAGATCAATTGATTATTTCCATCCTATAAAAATTGGGTCCTAAATACTCATTTATTGTGTCAACTTTTCACGCTACTAGGCTTGTTATTTCTAATTGGAAAATGCCTTCTTTGAGTACATTCTTTGATTCACTAACAAAGGAGCAAGATAAATTGATCAAGATGGGAGCTCTTAGAATCTCCGAGGGCAAGGATCATGCTCTTATAGTTCAAAGAAGTAAGAATGCAAAATCAAAAGAGAAGCAAATAGTGAAAGAGAAGAAGCCAAAGTCAGATAATGAAGATGAAGGTTCAAAACCTACTGATGAAGGTTTGAATAAAGTCAAGAAGAAAGGGAGTACATCGAAGTGTTCTTATTGCAGCAAGGGTTTTCATTCTGAGAAGAAATGTTTCAAGAAAAAGATGGACATCATGTCTCAGTTGCTTGAGAAGCATAACATTGATGTACCAGATGAACTAGAGAAGCCTATTGAATCCTCAAAACATTGTCATAGTGTGCAGTCCCAAGGTAATATCAACTATGCCTTGAATGCCAGAGTTAAATCATTTTCTCAAATCTTTGATATAGATTCATTTTCTGATATATCAAAATCAGAAGTCTCGGTGTCTTTCTCAGATAAATCACCTACCAGTCCACTAGATTCATCAACCAATGATTGTGTATTTTCACTAGATCCTGACTTGTCTTTATCCAACTCTTCCTCACTCCATTCAAATGATTATGAATCTGATTTAGAAGCAAGTTTGCAAGCTGATATGCATGTTATGACATCATCCATACCATTTACCCATCCTCTGAATACTCATAAGACTATACAAACCCCAAGTTCACTAGTTGATTCCTTATTGGTCTCCTATGCAGTGTTACTTATTTCTGCTGGTTTCAAGTTTTGTATATTTTTCACTGGTTGGTTGTCCATGACATTAGTCATCCTTGGACTTATGTTACACATGTTTGGATCTGATCTAAACATCTATGGTTTAGATTTCAAGTCCATCTATCATTCAGATTTACACATTCATCAATTTTCAACCTCATTTCAGAATTGGGAAGGTGCTACAGCAATTTGAAAAGAAGATACATGGTCCATTTCACCATTTTGCAACTATACAAGGAACTAATTGTATTGAATTTTTTACTCTTTGGGAAGGAGTATGCACAGATCTCTTTTCCTTTTCAGAATGTGTTTGCAGATCAGAGTATGTTAGCAGCAAGAAGTATTCAGACAATACTCCTCTTTCATCAGATGATGAGCTACAAGGAGCCTCTCCTCTTCTTTCTTACAGATACTACACTCTAGCGCATGATCATGGAGTTTATGTAATGTTTTGTTTTGATAAAAAGGGAATAACTGAGGACTAATAGCACTAGGAGCAGAAAGGTACATCAATTTAGTATTATTAAGTCATCAGTGTAGTAAGAAGGCCATCAGAGTTCATATTGTAAAGCATGCGGAGCATGTAAGCCTTATTTCTTCAGTGTTAAAGTCAACATGAAATTAGAATTGCATGCATGCAAAAGTGAAGCGTAAACCTTAAAAGTACATGTTATTCAATTTAAGAAGGGTGATTGGACCAAAGAGATTATCTATGATTATTGTAGATTGATTTTGGAGTTTCGAGCAGCAGCACAACGTGCAGCCGCGGCAGTTGGGGTTGAAGACAGTGTCTTCAGCTAACGAGGGTTCGATGGTGAGATATCTGCCCTAGTCTCCTATTGGGATAGATCATCCAGGTTTATCCATAGCATTCATCGTATACTTCAGGATTCAAAGATCCAGCACATTCCAAAGGTTTATTGGCAGATCCACGTTTGCAGCCGGAAGTAGCAGAGAAATCACAAAAGGATTCGCTGGGACCACAAAACCCAATCCTTCCTCCGCATGTCAGCTTCCTCTTTCTCAGTAGGCCTATCCTACGACATCCAATGATTATCGGCCATCAGTTTGCTCATCTGGAGCAGCTATCAGCAAACAGAGAGCTTGCGGGGTGTGAGCAGCAGAACCACAAATCAATTCGCTAGGGCACTTAGAGGCTGCCAAATCTCTGCATGTGGCAGTTTATCTCTCCGACATCATTAGGCGAACAAGCTCACAAAGTTGCAGCCCAATCTGACCTCTCCTACGAAAACGTCACCTTCAGTCTAGAGGGTTTTTACGGTACTGCGGGGCAGTAACACTGGAGGAAAAGAGCACTTCTAGGGCACCTATCCGGATCTTTATGCATGCAACTATCTCTGGAGTCATTATCAGCCAAAATATCAGTGGTAAGTGTTAATTTCTTTCTACAAACCCTAACCCTAATTCAGCTACATTTTAGGGCGTTTTTGCATGGCAAGTTTGCATGCACAGTTATTTCATATTCTTGTATAAGATTGGGGTTGTGAGTCAGCACTACAATAGAACATTAGAGAATATCAGTATTTGGGATATTACAGTTTACAACTTCTTCATTAAGTTCTTCCACCAGAAGCAGTTTAATCAACTCATTCAAGTGAAGAAAAAGACATAATGAAGACATGTTGTTCATTTTGTGCCTTATCCTTTCTTGAGCGAGGATTTTAGCCATGTGGTTTTGCCTCTTTCCTCAGTTTTCTGGACAAAAATAATTGTAAAACGTGACCATAGCCTTATTGTTGGGCCCTATATAGAACTATATTTCAGATTATTTCAGATACTCCATCGTAAAGTAAAACTTAAAGGGGGGTGTTAGAATATTATAAACCCATTACATACTTAGGATCAAAGTTACATATATCGTGTCGGCGAATATATCGTCGGGGGTCCGGAATGAAACTTATCAGCAGCAACAACGAAAATATCGGAAAATATCGGCAAATGTCGTTTTTCATTAAAAAATACAAAAATAAACATTTTTTTCAATTTTTTTAACATCTAAAGCAACAACAACATCAAATAAACACATTTCCACATAAATATTAAAATACAACTCATATATAAGATGCATAATATGTCAAATGGTGGATCATGATCAAATATTGAGTTTAACTATATAGTATAAACTAAAAATATTGAAATGTGTTCTTGATGGAAAGATAGAAAACCAAATCAAATGATCAAAATAAATGTCTCTCAAGAGATGAATCATCATGACTCATGAGGCATGTAGATAGTGTATAGAGTCTAGACATAGGACACCAACATAGTATGATAGTACAATGATAAATAATAGGAATCAAGTCATGGACTCCCTGAGGATGATCCTCTAATCGATCTACCCCTTTTACGGGTCAAGGGCACGGGCACCACTCTTCCTTTAGAAGCAATAGGTGGTCGTGGAGGTGGTCCAGATGAGCCTGGGGTGGAACTAGACCCTCCAACTGCTCGAGTAGATATTGTGGATGAGGGGGAGGTGAATGTGAGCTGTCTCCTCCCAGTCCCAACTGTATGACTCTGTGGAGGTGGTGGCATTGGAGTTGG
>LPNX010855858.1:1643031-1720837 GCA_001517045.1 Pseudotsuga menziesii
TAGTCTCTGGAAGTGGAACATCAGCATCCCCCTCTTCCCCCTCCTCCGACAAATATGCATCATCATCCTCCTCTTCCCCCAACCATTCAGGAGCCTCGTCCATCACAGGATCCTCCGTCTCCACCCTCCATTTGCTGGTAGTGTCAATGTCATCCAATGAAATGGCATTTGAATTGGGCACTTTCTCAATTTGTTTCACCTGCAACCTTAGATTGTAGTAGACAAAAACCATGTCATTAAGGCGTTGAGAAAGTAACCTGCGTTAGTAAGAGATCCATAGTTAGGGGGTGATAAATGATGATAAATTTAAATTCAAAATTGTAATAAATTATATTTAAAATTAATAAAATTATAAAGAAGCAAAGATTATAAATTTAAGTTTAAACTTTAACGTTTCTAAATTGAAAATTCTAACCTTCTGCGCTTCTTGGAGTGTATCTTCTCAAAGACACTCCAATTGCGCTCACACCTTAATGAGCTGCAACTTTGACTTAGCACTCTAATGGCAAGTTTTTCCAACTCTGGGACTCTGCAACCATAATTAGTCCACCACACATCTACAAAGAAAACAAGGAAGGTAAACGGTAAGACAAAATTCAAATTACAAATTACAATGTATTAAATTTTTACCAAGTAAAAAACATAGAAATGAAAGGGTAATTAATTAAGAATCTAAGAGATCAAAATTTGAAAGTTTTAAACAAATTGTACCTGGCATCTTTGTGGTTCTATCCTGGATAGCCATGTCATAGCCAAAAGTGCCACCTGACATCCTATAGATCTCCATCTGTCTAGAAATCTCTGCGTGCTCAGAGGGAGTTAACACCATCCTTTGAACACACTGGAGAAAGCCATCCATGACCTCAGCATCAAACTGAAAGCCACATGCATAAGAGAAAGCAGGATTGAGGTAGAGCTTTGCTGCATGAATGGAACGATGGAGAGTATTATTCCATCATTCATCAATCACACTCCATAGTTCAGCTCGTCTTGTGAGTCCCACCTTCCCCTTGTCCTCATAGTAGTGATGGATAGCTTCCTTGGCCCTATCCATGGCCTCATACAAGTAGCCCATTGTGGGCTTTTCACCATCAACCAAATGAAGAACCTTTACCAAAGGTTCACTGATGGCACATACCTCCTCCAATCGTGCCCAAAAAGTCAAATCAAATTGCACCATTCGAGCAATGGCTTGCCCATCTTGTTTGGTGCTATAGACACAAGATGCCCACTCATCAGAAAGAAACATCCGCTGCAACTCCATCATAACCTTATGCATAGACTGAAGAGAAATGAAGGAAGTGGCAAATCGTGTGATTGCAGGGCGCATCAACTCCTTGTTTCCCGTGAAGCATCTCATGAGTGAAAGAACATATGTATGATTGTATATATATTTTGTCACACTCCGAGCTGAATCAATGACTTCCTTGATCCAAGGAAGTTTTCCCATGTCCTCTATCATCAAATCAATGCAATGGGCAGCACAAGGAGTCCAATACAAACTTGCATACCTCTCCATAAGCATCCTACCGGCAGCAACATAATTGGCAGCGTTGTCCATAATGACTTGGACAACATATTGTGGACCTATCTCTTGGATAAACTTATCCAGCAAATCACATAATAAGTGTGCATCTTTAACATAGGGAGATGCATCGACAGATTTGATAAAAATTGTCCCCATGGGACAATTGACCAAGAAATTGATAATGGATCTGCCCTTCCCATCAGTCCATCCATCTGACATAACACTGCAACCGGTGGCCTCCCATGACTGTCTGAGCTCATCTAATCTCCGGGTGCAATCAACCTTCTCCTCATCAAGGAGTCTCCCTCTCAAATCATTATAGGAAGGCCCTCTATAATCTGGACCAACAGCGCCAGCAGCTTGAAACATGGCATGATAGTAGGGGTTGTTTTTGGCGATGTTGAAAGGAACATCACCCCATAGAAAACATTTTGTCACAACTCTATCCGCCTCTTCCTTCTACCTTTGTTTGAGCATGGTTCAAACAGAAGTTTGCCTCGAATACGATGCCACATAAGGTGAGGTTAAATAAGGCATAGTTGAATGTGGGGGTCATGTAGATGAGGAGAAGGAATGTATGTCACTTGTGGCTCCCATGGTTCGTGACTGTGTTCTAGATGCAAGTTCATTTCTGAATTCCTCCTTCTCGTCCCTCTTCTTAGCCATGTCAAGAATGGATTGGTTTGCAATACGCATCACTTCTGGGGTAACAACAGGACAAACATCCACTTCATGCCCAACAATTTTGGCAAGGTGGTATTTCAAGCGGCTAATTCCACCAGAAATATCCTTCCCACATAGTTTGCAATTCAACCTTTGCCGATTATTAGGGTCAATTGGCTGCCCATACTCCCACATTGGATCTAATGGCTTTGGCATTATGTCACCTATGCCACAACAAACAAACAAAAATGAATAAATTTTAAAATGATCTTCTTTAAAATTTTGAAAACAATGAAATTATTAAAACATTCAAAGAAATGGAGGGTGGCCTACCTAAAAGGATAAAACCCTATAGGCTATGATTGTAATGGCAAATCTACACCCTACACTAAATCTAAACCTAAACCCTACACTAAATCTACATCAACCAACAAATCTCAAGTAAAAAGAAAAAGAATGAAAGAATACATACCTAAATAGATTTAGATGGCAACCGAAACTTGATGGTTTGCCCCCTTCCTCTCTTGTAGAAAATCGCCCAAAACAGCAGTGCTCCACTTCCTCAAAGCCGCAAAGTGCAAATGAACTGGAAAAACCCGTCCGCGGCCTCTTTATGATGAAAAAAATGAATTTTTTACCAGCAGGACGATATTTTCTATCGAATCGCGATATTTACTGAATTTATCGCGATATTTTGATGGCGATATATCGCCGGCTCCTTTGACTCGCGATATATAGCGATGTCGGCGATATATGTAACTATGCTTAGGATAACAATAATTAATCATTTCTTGTAACACCCCGGTTTTGACCCCATGGTATTGAATTGAATATGATGTAAATAGCGTGAATGAATCGTGGTGTGGAGATCAAGGCAAAGGCCCCACCATGGATTCAGTATTTTATGTTTCGGCAATTCAAATCGATGCCGACAGTTAATGTGCTAGCCAAGCACAATATATGTTTGAGACATCATGTAAAATGCAAATTAATAAAAATACCACAACTAGCTATGCGCCGCAACGTTAAAGAGATGGGGCCATGATTTCACAAGGAATACAGGGGGGGGGGGTAATCAAACCCTTGAGCCAATGGGGAAAACCCATTAAGTTGTCAACTACCCATTTTGTCCTTTTGTGCCCAGTGATCTAGAAATGGTTGAAGAAGTTATCTCCTTGGGATGGGAAAGGTATGGAGGTCAAATTCAAATTTGGGAAGTCACCCATTTTAACAAATGTGTTTTTGACTTATGGGGCAAGTAAATTCTTGGAAATGCATGCCCAAGCCATTATTCACCCATGACTTTCACTTTCACCCATCCTTATGGAGTTTTGGCTCTCTCACGCAGCAAGAAGGGGACTGAGCTCTCTCTCCCTCACGATTTGATGTTGTTTCTTCACTTCTCCATGCCCAGAATTCGTTTTCTGTGTTGCTGGGCGAATGAGAAGAAATGAGCCACGATTTTGGGGTTTAAGAAGGTTGTTTTGGCCACTGTGAGTAAGCTGGGAGCTTCCCTCACATTTTTCTGTATTTTTCCTATTTTCTCCAAGCTAGGAAACTCATTTTTGGGTTGTCGACGAACTGGAGAAGAGACCCACGATTTTTGGGTGGTTGTTGAGTCTGTTTTGCCCAAGTGAAACCCCTAGAAGTTTCTGAAAATCGAATTGTTGTCAGAGGGATGTTTTCCCCATTTTATTGGGTCGTTTGTGGTTGCAAATTCCGTTTCTGGTAATGCCCAGTGGATAGGAGAATAGATCCACGATCCGAGGGTTTGATGAGGACGTTTTACCTCTGGGAATCCCAAGAACGTTTCCTGAAAACGTATTTGCTCATGTACGGTTGTTTTCCCCTCAACCATTTCGTTTTGTTTGCCTGAAAACGTTTTGTTCATATCCGACAGTTGTGTGTGGCTATGTTTGATTAATTGGTTGACTATGTGTTTGATGCAAAGTGTGGCTTAGTTGAGTAAGTCCAAGGAACCCATCTGTTAGATGGTTGTCTGTGCTTGATTAGCAGGTTGGCTTGGCTGGGTAAGCCCAAGGAACCATCTGTTAATTGGATGACTGTGTGTTTGATGTATGGTTTGGCTTGGCTGAGTAAGTCCAAGGACCATTTCATGTTATTGGCTTGTGTCCTTAACAGTCTGTGAAACCCAACGATGTGTTGACTTGACTGTGAACGTATGGTTTTGGCTATGTGTGAGCCTGTTGTTTCTAAGTGTTTCTAAGTGTTTGCTAGTCGACGGAAAGAAGATGAAGTTTGAGCTGATATGGCGGCTATGTTGCCTTCTTTTTGCCGACATAGCGGACAGAGTCGCCTAGAATTCGTCGACGAGGAAATCGAAAGGGTTCTGTAGGCTCAGTTGGTCGGAGCCGAGCCAATGCATTTCAGCCGAAAGAGGAAAAGAAAGCCGATGCGAGTCAGCAGGAAAAGGAAGATGTGAGCCAACGCATGTCGGCGGGAAAAGAAGATTTGAGCCGACGCGTGTTGGGTGAAAGTTGAGGTTTGAGCCGATGCATGTCGGCTAAGTTGAGCCAACGGGAAAGAAGAAGAGGAAAAATTTTCTAAGTATGGAAAATCGGAGAAAAGTCTGAAAGTTTTCCGCAACGGCGAAGGGCTGGGCTAGAAGAAAAGTGAAATTTTTTCCGGAACGGCGGATGGAAGTTGGAAAGTTTTCCGACGCGGCGGAAGGATCTACGCGGCGCAGCGGAAAGACCGCTTGGAAGGAAGTTTGAACTTTTTTCGACACAACAGAAAGAGCGATCAGATGAAAGTCAAAAAGTTTTCTGACGCAGCGAACGATTCAATTGGATGGAAATCAGTGAAGTTGTCGATACGTCGGATGGGTTCTGTAAAGTTTTGTCGATACACATCAAAAAAATTGTGGAGTTTCAGCCGATACGTCGGCTGAGTTTCGCCGATCGGAGGAAAACTGGAAAATGTGCCGAAACAGGGATTTTGACAGGTTTTCAGTGAGGATTGCAAGGGCCAAAAAGATGAAGAATGACAATGGATTTGTGCGCCAGATTGCGCGAAATCCAATGATTTACCAAAAAAAAAACGAGGACGTTGCCCTCAACCTGCCCTGCAGGCCAGAAGGGGGTAAGCCCCTTTGACCCCCGTCGTCCCCCTAAGACAGTTGGTTGAAGATGATAAGAAGATGAAGGAAGAAAAAGAAATGTACAAGGACATTTCTATAAAGCAGAAACAAGATCATATTCCGATGGAGAGGGAGTCACCTTGGGTTGTTATGAAGCCTAAAGAAAAGAAGAAACTATGAAAGCGGAACATCATTCTGTTATAGATGAAGGGACACCATATGAAGATGGTACTGAAGCACATTTAGATGGTGTATCTATGCAAGTTGTGAAGCATAGGATGGATGCTTTAAGAAAAGAAAGAATTGGACCATTGGCAAGGGAATATGTTCACTGTTGTGAAGCTAAAACTGTGGGTCAGGGAGCAGGGATCATTCCTAAAATTTGTGCAGTGTTAAAAGACCCCAGGCAGGTCATAACTCAACTGTGGTGGAAGTTGAGGGTGAGAATGCCGGGCAGAATGTTCTATTTTGATTAACCCACTATATCACCCCTGGACTTGTGAGATGTGCACTTTGAAGAAGTCAAAGTTTAGAAGGTCATGGTTAGTTCAACTAGCCACTGAAACCGAGAGGAAGTCAGTGAGGTGTTAAAGAAATGTCCATTGGTCATGGATGGATTAGTCACCCGTGCAGATCTGAATGTTTTGCCACTTGGATCCTATGATATACTCATTGGAATGGATTGGGCAGGAGCACATAGAGAAAAGCTTGATTGTTACAACAAGACTTTTGAGTGCTTGGATAAAAAAGGAAACCTAAGGGTTGTGAAAGGCATTCTAAAAGTGATCTATGGAAGGAAGCCTTCAGCAATATAGCTGGAGAAGTTCTATGGGGAATGTTGCAAAGTGTATGCAACTCATGTTTTGGAGGCAGCAGAGAATGAAGCTCCTAGGTTGGAGGACCTTCATGTGTTGTAGGAATTCAGGGATGTTTTCCTAATGAAGCTCCAAGGTTTCCTCCAAGAAGGGACGTTGATCCCACGATTGAACTTGTGCCAGGTAAAGCACCTGTGTCCAAGACACCCTACAGGGTGAGTACACCAGACTTGCTAGAGTTGATGCAGCTGCAAGAGTTGTGGAAAAAGAAGTATGTTAGGTCAAGTGTGTCCCAGTGGGGAGCACCAGTTTGGTTTGAGAAAAAGAAAGGTGATACACTCTGATTGTGTATTCGTTCAGACATTGGAACAAGGTCACTGTGAAGAACAAGTATCCTTTGCCTAGGATTGATGACCCCTTTGATCAAATGAGGAGAGCAAAGGTGTTTTCCAAGAATGAACTAAGGTCTGGTTACCAACAGGTAAGGATCAAGGATGAAGAGGTTCATCAAACAACCTTCAGGGCAAGGTATGGTTCTTATGAGTTGTAGTGGTACCATTTGGTTTTCACAAATGCACCAGCTACATTCATATGCCTCGTGAATAATGTTTTCAGTAAGTATTTGGACAGGTTTGTTCTTGTTTTCCTTGATGGAATTCTTACTTATTCTAAGAATGAGGAAGAACATGTGGAACTTTTGAGGCTGACATTGAAATTGCTCAAGAAGCATAAGTTGTATGCAGGGATGAGCAAATGTGACTTCTATGAGGATAGAATTCATTATTTGGGTCACCTTATCTCAGATAAAGGAATATCTGGAAACCCTGAAAAGATTGAGGCCATGCTGAGTTGGCCTGCTTCAAGAAAGTTAACAAATGTAAGATCTTTTGTGGGACTTGCAGGGTATTGTAGGAAGCTCACTAAAGAAGATTTTGCAGGTAAAAGTGGAGCATATCTATAGGCTAAGGTAGCCTGCATGTGAACTTGTAGTTCCATGAGGGAATGGCCCTTGTGTGTATGGGCATACACACGAGGATATCTTGAAGAATCAGGTAGAATGACCTAAGCAAAGCAGTATGGTTGTGCCCAATGAAACCTAGGTCAGGAAGCTGCCATGTGCCATGAGAAGGATCTCATGGCGGAGAACAGGTTTTGAAACTTCAGATTACAAGTTTTTTTGTTGATTATGGGAGACTGCGATCTCCTATGATGGTTTTGAATCACGCTAACCATGGATATGCTTGTCTTGCATTGCTGATGGTTGAGGTTTCCTGTTGCTAACTGTGGTTGTTTGGCTGATTTAAAATTGTGTCAAGATGAAACGTTGTATGTGGATGTCCAGGTTTTGGGCAGCATGCGTAAGTAAGGGATGAGTACTCCCACTTGCAAAAGCCAAACAATATGAGGATGGCCTCATGGTTGCAAAAATCTGATTTTCTGCAAAAAGCAGAATTGTGAATTTAGATTTTTATTTTGACTATCCATGTTATTGATCATTTGATATTTGGAAAATCATGTAGGCATGAAATAGATTTGAAAATCTATGATTAAAATTTTATGATCACATCTCATGTAAACTGCATACTTGTATGTAACGCAGCTAAGATGGTGAAAGTACGCCCTTTGAGTACAAAGCTTCTCGAAAGGATGTGTTTGGGATACATAACTCCTCGGATGGGTGTACTGGGTGTACATAGCTCCTCGAAAGGATGTACTGGGTGTACATAGCTTCTCGGAGGGATGTGTTAGAAATAGGTTTGAAAATCTATGACTGAAATTTATATGATGACATCTCATATGAACTGCATGCTTGTATGCAATGCAGGTGAGATGAAGAAAATATGTACTGGGTGTACATGACTCCTCGGAAGGATGTACGAGGTGTACATAGCTTCTCGGAGGGATGTCTTTGGAATAGGTTTGAAAACCTATGATTGAAATTTTATAGTGACATCTGATGTAAACTGCATGTATATATGTAACGCAGGTGAGACGATGAAACATGTATAGGGAGTACATGGCTCCTCTGGAAGGATGTACTTGGGTACACAGCTTCTCCCCCTTCCAGCTAGGCACCAATATGCATTACTGGGGAGGCCAATGGTGTCTTGTTAAGAAATAAATCCTGCAGAAATGAATCTGACATGTGAATCAATCTGTTATGATGCTTGGAAAGGAAGCGCCTGAGCAGTGGTGAGCGCCGGAAGAGGTGACTAGGCCCGTAAACTAGAGCTGACAGCCTCACATTGAGCACCCAAGGAGGTGTTAGGCTCTGAAGCAGGGATGATCAAATCTCGCTTGAGAGATGCTATAAAGATAAGTATTGGTTTACTTATCAAACTTTTGTTGTTGATTTTCTGTACATATACATGAGCATATGATGCCTCCATGATTTTGAAAATCTTATTATAGATTGCATCCTACAGAAATGAATCTAACATGTGAATTAATCTGTTTTGGTGTTTGGAAAGGAAGCACCTACGCTTGGTAAGCACCTAGAGGAGGTGTAGGCTCTTGATCAGAATTGCCATTGAAGCACTCGAAGAGGTGTTGGGCTCAAGAATGAATCTATCAGACCTCGGTTGAGAGGTATTTTTAGGTGATCTGAGGCTTGCATAAATTTGGGTACCCTTTAATGCACACCTAAGTGTGAGGTGGGGCAGGGTTGTGAGCGCCATGGTTGTATAAAGCCCAGTTGGACACCTGTGGAACCAAAAGAAGCTACTTATGCAAAGGCATTGTTGGTTGCCAAACAGACTAGAAATGTTCCAAGCCGAGGAGAAGGGTTCTCCAAGACCAGAAAAAGATCATGTGGTGTGTGCTTATGCATGCAAGCAAGGACTTGGAAGAGTTCCAGATCGTGCCATTGGACAGATAAGGGTGCAGAGGAAGCACTGTGGTCCTGAAGAGGCTACGTGGGAGCTGGAGGATGCCATGCGATTGGCACATCCATTTTTGGTTCAATTTTGCAGAGCACTGAGGGCGGTGCCAATGTAGCATTTGGTTAAATTTTTGTAAAGCACTGAGGACAATGCTATTAAAAGGGGAGGGGAATGTAACACCCCGGTTTTGACCCCATGGTATTGAAATGCATATGATGTAAATAGCGTTAATAATAGATAATAGATAATTTTATTAATGTCCACTAATGACCACAAGGTAGGTCAGCAAGACTATCGGTTACAATGATATGTTATGCATGTGGGAGGATCAACCGATCTCCCTTAAAGAAAATACAATATAACAATACAAGTGAAATGGAGAGAAGAGAGAAGTAAAGGTGTGTGAGGCGAGCTACTTTGTAGCATGGGAGAGCACTTGCTCCATTTTCGACCCTATAACCCTGCTCAAGGGTGAAAGAGCCCGGGTGGGCAAGATCTAGGAGCCAGAGTAACCAAGGAGGGTCTGGTGCTCCTAACATCCGAGGTTGAACGAGGAGAACTCTGGGAACTGCAAAAGTGTTTGCTGCCCTGATCCGGAGCTAGTAGGTGCAGGGCGACCTCTAGAACGATGTTGGCGGGATCTGTGGGGTCCCGAGCTCCTCACGGAGGGGGGTCTGGTACGAAGCTGCCGCTGAGATCTCGTGGGTCGAGAACCTCCATCCCTTACTGATCTGGGGTCTGGGTCAATGTCAAGGTCAGTAGATCTCTTGGTGCCTCTGGAAGATGGTAGCCTACTGAAGAATGTCGTGATCTGTTGTGTGGTGTCTGGTCTAGTGTGAGGCTGGAGGAGCTGCGCACGAAATCTAAGGGCCTCCTGGATATAGAGCGCTAGGCATCTCTAATCAGTGTACCTGAAGAAAGCGGCTAAAGTTTGGAGGCTCCTAAACAAACAGTTGAAGCGACCTCTGATCTCATAGTAAGCAGGGCATCTGAAGATAAAATGAGACTCGGTTTCCACTTCCTAAAGGTGACACAGTTGGCAGATCCTCTCTGATCTATCAATCTGATGATCTGATTCAACCCGGAGTCTATGAGAGCCTACTCTGAATTATTCGAAGGGGATCCGAAGAGCATGCATCCAATGGCCGAACGTATACTGGGGACAGACAATGAGCTCGACTCTGATCACCAAGAAGTGCTCAACATAGAAGGCCATTTTTGGGCGCAATCCTGCTGGAGGATTAATCCAAGTAACCTGTACGAACTGCTTGTAGATATCGTCCCTGATGATCTTGTTTAACTCTTGTCCGGTTGGCAGAAGGTGTCCAAGAGCATCCAGAGAGTACTGGAATGGGGGAAGATGATCTAACTGGATCCCAACTGAAGCAAGAAGGCTCGAGACCCCTGTGAGCCAACATTTGGTCCTACTTGGGTGGGGAGCGTTGGCCATAGTCTGAGGAGCTCAAGGAAAAGGCCCCACCATGGATTTAGTATTTTATGTTTCAGCAATTCAAATCGATGCCGACGATTTATGTGCTAGGCTGCTAGCCAAGCACAATATATGTTTGAGACATCATGTAAAATGCAAATTAATAAAAATACCACAACTAGCTATGCGCCGCAACGTTAAAGAGATGGGGGCATGATTTCATAAGGGATACAAGGGGGGGGCGTAATCAAACCCTTGAGCCAATGGGGAAAACCCATTAAGTTGTCAACTACCCATTTTGTCCTTTTGTGCCCAGTCATCTAGAAATGGTTCAAGTTATCTCCTTGGGATGGGAAAGGTATGGAGGTCAAATTCGAATTTGGGAAGTCACCCATTTTTGAAAAACGTGTTTTTGACTTATGGGGCAAGTAAATGCTTGGAAATGTATGCCCAAGCCATTACCCACCCATGACTTTCATTTTCACCCATCCTCATGGAGTTTTGGCTCTCTCACGCAACAAGAAGGGGACTAAGCTCTCTCTCCCTCACGATTTGATGTTGTTTCTTCACTTCTCCATGCCCAGAATTCGTTTTCTGTGTTGCTGGGCGAATGAGAAGAAATGAGCCACAATTTTGGGGTTTAAGAGGGTCGTTTTTGCCACTGTGAGTAAGTTGGGATCTTCCCTCACATTTTTTTACATTTTTCCTATTTTCTGCAAGCTGGGAAACTCGTTTTTGGGTTGCCGATGAACTGGAGAAGAGACCCACGATTTTTGGGTGGTTGTTGAGTCCGGTTTTCCCACGTGAAACCCCTAGAAGTTTCTGAAAATCGAATTGTTGTTACAGGGATGTTTTCCCCATTTTATTGGGTTCTTTGTGGTTGCAAATTCCGTTTCTGGTAATGCCCAGCGAATGGGAGAATAGATACACGTTCTGAGGGTTTGATGAGGACGTTTTACCTCTAAGAACCCCAAGAACGTTTCCTGAAAACGTATTTGCTCATACAGGGTTGTTTTCCCCTCAACCATGTCGTTTTGGTTGCCCATAAACGTTTTGTTCATATCCGGTAGCTGTGTGTGGCTATGTTTGATTAATTGGTTGACTGTGTGTTTGATGCAAAGTGTGGGTTGGCTGAGTAAGTCCAAGGAACCCATATGTTAGATGGTTGTCTGTGCTTGATTGCAAGTTGGCTTGGTTGGGTAAACCCAAGGAACCATCTGTTAATTGGATGACCGTGTGTTTAATGTATGGTTTGGCTTGGCTGAGTAAGTCCAAGGACCCATCCATGTTAATGGCTTGTTTACTTAATAGTCTGTGAAACCCAACGGTGTGTTGGATTGATTGTGAACCAATGTTATCGGAACCAGACCGGCCATCGAACCGGCAAAGCCCAAAATGTGAACCGGACCGGAACCGGCAAAAAACCGGGTAAAAAACCGGCTGACTAAAAAATACATAAAATATTCATATTTTGTAAAAAACATAAATAAATTCATGTGCATACATATGAATCCAGGACATGATCATTCTTGGGACAGCTGCCAAACTTGGAGAAGATATCCCATGTCACCGTGGGTAATACACATCAAACATCTTGTTAATCATTTCCAGGCATGTAATCAAATTCTTTAATGAACCATGTATATCTGAATATGCTCTTCCAAGTCTGATATTTGTGTCGAATAGTTACTTCTATATACAAAGTTATATATGATGCATTCCACACACTTCGTTTGATGAAACAACCTCAAATCAATCAGCACAAGTCATAGAGAGAATTTCCAATGGTATGGTATTGGGCAGTGAGTTTCAGCAGTAGACATCTGAACTGTTTGTTGAAAATCCTTAACCAAACTAGCAACAGAAATGCCCTAAGTCAGTTCTCAAGTAAGGAATATCACCTACAGTAGAAAACAACCTAGTGGTGCCAAACTATATGCTACAGTAGTACAAGACCAAGCCTTTTATAGAAGTCATAACTCAGTGTCTTCACAAAGTCATCGCAGTCAGATTGGGCCCGACTTGCAAGTTACAGCAGTAAATTAAAGTGTGTATCAGCTCTCAGTTCAACTCTTTGATTGGGTTAAACAATTTAGTTCATTTTTGGCAGAAGCATGGAGTCAATTAGAGATATCTTTGATGAAAAATTGAAGAGGCTAGCATCACTTAAGTACATGCTCCAATATTAAGAATATTTGGCATTGCGTGATGAGGTATGTGCAGCATTGTATTTTCAAGACTACTATACTCTCAAGTACAGAAACTGGCCCAATGATTTGCACCTGAGTTGGGATGAGAAGGACATGATCATTCTTGGGACAGCTACCAAACTTGGAGAAGATATCCCATGTCACCGTGGGTAATACACATCAAACATCTTGTCCATCATTTCCAGGCATGTAATCAAATTCTGGTTTTTTTTTTTTTAAATTGAGTTTCCTGAGTCCCCAGTCCAGACCGGCCGGTTCGACCGGTTCGGCCGGTTTTGGCCGGTTCCATACCCGGTCTGGACAAAAATCCAGTTTTTTCAAATTTTTTTGCTGCCGGACCGGCCAACCCTGTAAACCGGTCAAACCGGCCGGTTTTGTCGGTTCCGGTCCGATTCCGATAACACTATTGTGAACGTATGGTTTTGGCTATGTGTGAGCCTGTTGTTCCCTAGTGCCTTGTGGAATCATGCCCAGCTCGGGGGTGGCAGTGATGCTAAGAGATTAATGAGCACACAGCCTATGGTTGGGTGGAACGTTGCTGCGACGTAGCTAGTTGCGGGCCAGCTTCTTTCCAGATAAGTATTCTTGTGCTTAATCTTTACAAACTATTGGTTTTATGAATTAATATGAACATGTTGAATGTTTGAATGTTTGAATGAAATGGGTGTATTTGCTTCCGATGTATTTACATGTCTTATGCATTTGTATATGTTTTTATGTCAATGAATTTTAATGATCATGTTCATGGGGCAAGATTGCCCATTTGATAGCAGGAGCAACCTCGTCGCGTCCTCTCCATCGTCAGTATGAGGGGTGGGGACATGCCATTTCTAGTTAATTTCCTATGTACTAGCCTAGATAGTTGGCATCCACTTGCACCACTTAGTCAATACTTGCAATATATACCCCAAGAGCACCTTTATACTGATTCTGGTTAGATTCTGCCAACTTTATCGACTGCCCAGATTAGTAACTGCACCTTCCTGCAGATTCTGTCTTTATACTACTTTATTCCTGCTTTTCAGTGGATAAGAAAAAGCTAGTCAACTAGGAAACTACTATCTTTTGTCGCCAACCCATCCTCCATGATTTTATCTCCAGATTCCATGATTAGCAAGTCTTTCCATCACTCATGACAACTCACTCATGCTTTAGCCAATTCGTGAGCTCCTTGACTGATTTGGTAAGTGCTTTAGTCACCTATGGGGGTTTATTGTATTTAGTAAGCCTGCTTTATGAGCTAGCATGAGTTGTCTCCTTACCAACTCAATTTTACCTATAAAGATGTATTATTTATATACACTATGTTTATCAATGATACATGGAAAGATTTATGGATCATTCTCCACTTCTCTTGTATTCAGTCTCATTATTCCTCTCTTTATTTTTTCCTTGTGCATGCTTCTGAGAAATATCTTGTAGCTAGATCCTTATCTTGTGTGTCCACATGGTATCAGAGCCTCAATTTCTACAGAACCTAGGTTGTGTTAAAGTTAGTGCAGCTGCGAGATCCATTCTCAGGGAGAATGGTACCCTAGTTAGTCAACTAGGGCTTAGTAAAACCCTATAAGGTACCCTAGGGCCCCCAGTAGTCTCTTGGAGTTTTTGGTCTGGGACCAAATAGGTTGATGCCATTGAAAAGCCCCTATCATGTGGCTAGGGTCCTTATGTGCCTCTAGGGTATTCTGGATTGGGACCATAGACACAACGTCCAAGTAGATCATGCAAGTAGAGGAAGAGACATATTTTGGTCTGGGACCAGGGACACGATGTCCAAGTAGGTCCTGCAGGTAGTTGATCAACTTTCAGTCTGGGACTGAAGCTCATCTTACTACTGAGGACCATTCTCCGAAAGATTAGAGGACCCGGTTAGGGTCCAGGAGTTGACCAGCATGATTCAGTCTGAGACTGAAGCTTAGCTTAGTACTGAGAGCCATCCTCTGGAAGAATAGAGGCACCTGGTTAGTTACCAAGAATTTGATTTATTCTGGGACTAAAACTCAACCTAGAGCTGTGAGCCATTCTTTAAGAATGGAAGATGATGTGTGATGTCCTCTCTCCTAATCGTTACTGCTAGGTTGCTTCTCAAGGGACTAGCCATCCCTTGATGATGTCATGAGCACCTAACCCTTACGAGCAGTATTAAAAACCAAAGGATCGTACCATCCATTTCGATCTTCCCCTTATACAGTGATGACAAAATATATAAAACAATGTATCTTGAGAGAGAGAAAAGATTATTGGTCTTGTTGGTCCTAAAGAAGTTGTTTGTCCACCTTATATGGTTCACCTTGATCTTATGGGTTTGTGGGTTGTTTTATTGTGGCCCCCTTTGTTGACGCATGGTCCTTTATCCTACTTGGTCCTAGCACTCTTATTGTGTGTGTGCCTTTGTTATGATGACTCTTACCTTATGAGTTTTTTTTGGTACCCTAACCTAAGTTCCTTTTATCTTTTAGTTGGACCATTTACTTTATGACTTTATTATAAAATCATTAAATGTTTATTTATGGTTTTATCAATAAAACCTTTATTGTTTTATTAATAAAAACCTTTGGAACATTTACTTATCTTGTGGTTTTATTTTTTTCCTTTGGACCATTCATAGACCTTTTTTATTCTATATTTACTCTATGTTTTTATTAATAAAACCCTTTTACTTTATGGTTTTATTAATAAATCTTTGGAGCACCCTTTATTAGACTTTTGGACCATTGAATATGATTTTATTTTGGACCATTTTATGTTGAACCTTTGATACCCTATCTTAAGGAGTATCAATTATAAATTAAAGGTTTAAACTTGATATCCACATCCAATTCGTGTTCTGACTTCTCCGCCTACTCAGCATGACTGGGTTCTTTCAGCGAGACTGCTCCCAATCCGTCTGCGTGAGCTCTTCTTTCCACGTGACTGTATACTGGCTCATCTGCCCGCATTACTGTACATTTCCCCCATCTGCATGAGCTCTTCCTCCGCGTGTGACTGTTTACTGCTCCCCGAGTGTGACTGGGTATCTTCCTCTGCACGTGACTGTTCTTCCTCCATGCGTGATTGTTCTCCCTCCGCGCATGATTGTTTACTGCTCCCCAAGAGTGATTGGGAATCTTCCTCCGCGCGTGACTGTTCTCCCTCTACGCGTGACTGCTTACTGCTCCGCGCGTGAACCTCTGTAAGTGTGATTGGGTATCTTTCTCCTTCGCGTGACTCGTTCGCTGCATTCGCTGCTCTCTGCATGATCTTGCAGCGTATCTTACCACTGCTCCACGTGGCTCTGCTCTGTATCTACGTGACTGTCTTATCCTGCTCCACGTGACGATAAACTCCGCCTAGTGTCTGTTGCTCCCAAAACGACCATGTGTCTATTAGCGTGACTGTGGTTTACTTGTGACTGTATATTCAGTATTATTTGTGACTGCATATTAGACCTGTCAGGGTGACTGTGTAAAAGCATGACTATGTAAAAGTATGACTGTGTCTCTGCACAATGTGACTGCATCCTTACTCGGCATGATTGTGTGTCATTTGTCACCATGACTGTACTGGGTATGACTGTACTTGTTGACTAAGAAGTCTGGGTTAGTATGCTTATGCTCTAAACCTCTTAAGCTCTCTCTCAAGGCATGACAATTGTTTACCTAGTTGGCTTGTCCCTTTGGTGACAAGATCAACCAAAAATATCTGAGTATAAGGCTGATTCAAATATTGGTTATGATTTCTTACTACTGATATCTACTGTATGTTATTTTATCATGTTGTTACTGTACACTAAGTCACAGGATTCGGTGAATTTGAACCTTGAGGTTCGAAATTCGCCGAATTTCAAAGAAAAAAAAAATCGAATTAAATTCGCCGAATTTTAAAAACGAATTTTATCGAATTCAAATTTTATTGAATTCAAATTTTATTCGAATTCGAATTCGAATTTAAAGGCAAATTTAATAAAAAATCGAAAAAAAAACCCGGGAATTTCAGTTTTATTGTTTATAATTTAAACTATTTAAGCATGCTACATAATATATTTCATTTTATAAGTTCAAATTTATTTCAATAGCATATTTTATTAACAATTTTATTATATATATATATATATATATATATTCGAATTTCAAGTGGAATCTCAAACGAACCTCATCCAAAAATTCGAATTCGAACCGAATCAAATGGTTCTCGAACTCGAATTCGAATTCGAACCATGTGACTTAGACTGTACATGGCATTTGATGCTTCTCGAGGACCAACTTTAATGCAGTGACTAATGGAGCGTTAAGTTGAAAGAGATGAAAATTATGTTTTGTTTTTATTACAGTTCAATTTTCTATTAAGCAGTACTATTCTGAATCTGAGTTTATATGTTCATGCATTAAAGTTTACTACTTGTGTTAAAAACTCCTCTAACCCTAAAAATTCAACAAGTTGAACTCTGAGGGGAGCACTATCACCTCACTACCCTCTTATGTTATTTAATGCTAGTTCTCTAGCACAAGGGAGGATTCCTTACAACTAGGATTGGTAAACACTAGGAGTGAATGCTCTTGTGAGAAAAATACTTTATCAAAAAGAAATATGGGGTTTAGATATGGAAATCAGTGAGTGATGGCTAAGCAAGGGCTAGTGCCTAGAATCTATTAGGTGCATGGGTTCATAAATATAGAACAATGAATGATGCATTTGAAAAGGAAAAGGGAAATCTGATTGCATAGCCCTAACTTCCTACAGAAAAGATCAATGAGATTAATCAAGTGCTATATGAATTTATCCTACAGCAAAGATGAAGTACAATGGAGCAAATCTATTACAGTCCCTTTATATATTACAATAAGAAGGAAAAATCTGAATTACCATTATGAAGAGTACAAGGAAACAGATCTCCTACTTATCAAACTCAACTAAGAAAGATAAAACATACAAGAAATGCTCTAGGTATACATCCATCACAATGACAACTCCATGACAATATTCCGGCATCAAGGCACCATAGCATATTCTTCATTGTATTCCCTTGACACCAAAATATTTCCAAGGCTACAAAAAAAAATTCACCAAAAACCATCTTCCCCTCAAGTGAAGTGAGAAAACCCTTATATAGGCTTCAAGTCAACTTCCTTGCACAATAGAATGATAATAGCAAACTAGGCTTTAAGAATAGCAAACTAGGCTTATATAGGCTTTAAGAATAGCAAAACAAGTGGTTAGATCTATTTCTTTCTCCAAGGAAAATTATACAATAATAGTTCTCATCTAACCAACTTTTTGAGAAAAGTTCAACAACTAATAAACAATGGAGCTGGTTAGCTCCACCAAGGCCAAAAAGGTGGAGCGCTTGCCCAAGTGAATGAAGGCCTTGACCATGTATTGACATATCCCCCACAAATTCGCTCTCTAGAAGCTTCATCCATGCAAAGAGGCTCATTCTTCATGTGACATGCCCTCCAAGACTGAAAAAACTTTCCAAGCGAGTGGATCAAGTCTTGATAGATGTGCCATGAATAACAAATTTGGACCAAGGAATAAAATAATGTTTGTAGAAGAGGTAGTTCCTTAAGACGAGTGCTTTGACATAGCCATCCTATCAACAATAGAAATGTGCCCCTCAAGAGAGAACCGCCCACATGTGTGTATCTAACTAACCTCTTAAGGTATGTGCCACCTCCATTGCGCTTCATTGACTCCACATGTGTGGCATTAAGCAACCACTCTTTGACCACTAGAAGATTTTTTTATACTTGAAGGAGTGTGCCACCCACAAAAATTATTTTTAATAAATTCATCTTCAATCTTTTGAAAGTGTGTTCCATGGCATCTAGGAGCTTCACGTTTAGTACTAATTCTTCAAGTGAAAGTAGGGAAAAAGGAGCTAGGGTGTTTTTGTACTAGGCCTCCTTGTGTCATGGCCCCAACCAATTTATTCATCATTCATTAAAGTCCTCCTTTGGTAATAGCTTCATTGTGATAAAGTATTTCATGTGTGAGAAGTCTTCATATCCCTTAGAGCATTTCATATTGGAGCCCCTCAACTTTAATCTTCATGATATAATCTTCAATTTATGTGCATGAGAGAACTTTGTGCCTTGCACCCCTCTCTTAAGTGATCTTTAAATTAATCCAGAGTGCAAACTTTGGATACTTTGGTTAATTAGTGTGATTAGTTATCTTTCTTCATTGACCTTAATAATCACACTAAAAGCTTAGAAAACCCAAGGTAAGACACTTAATTAATCCATTACTTCGAAACTATAATTATTAACACTTCAAACTTAGAGAGAACCTATGTTGATGGGTTCCCATTCAATCAAATACTTTAAGTGTTAATAAATTGTCTTATTTCCTTAGTCATCCATTCCTTTAATCATCAATTAGAGGGGGTACATCATTTCATGAGTATTCTTGCTTGTAAGGAACATGATACTTTAACCAATAATCACCATGAAGACATGAACATTGAAAACATATCACACCATACGTCCTAGCCAAACCACCATGGCCACCACTCAACCATGAAGAAGCAACATCTCCAAGCAACGACACAAGTGAACCACCAGCCCATCCAACTGTCTAGCCATGAAATCCTACAAGCCCGACACTTGTGAAAAAATTTCATAAGTAATGTGACCAAAAGCACAATGTAGTAAACTGTAATATGATGTGACACACCCAACAAAACTGCATGCCAGAGCAAACTCCCCTGAAGAATAGCTTCCTTATCTGACTGTACATGATCCCAACAGAGCCTGGTAAATGGACAGTCCTGTGATAAGTATTTTTTTTAAAAGACTCGATATATCAATAAGAATGATCAAGTTTTTCTAATCGTTGTTCAATGTTGATTGTCAATTGATGAATGACGATGATTTGAATGATTTGAATCTGAATCATTGCTGATTGACATAAATTTCATTTCTTTTTTTTAACTTTCTCATGTGTACCACGGATGTGCTAACATCCCCTATTTCAAAAAGTGTCATACCCATACCCCCATAACCAGGAAACTTAGCTCAAAGTCGATATGTGGCAGATAAATGACTCATCATTGTCTTTGAACTTTCTGATTCATTGTATAATAATGTGTGATTATATGGCTGTAACATTTTGTAAAACTCCCCACCACACATTCCCCGCATTTTTCAAGAAGGAAATTTCAACATAATTTAATAAACTTCTGCAAGTATTACCCAACAAAATAAAAAATTAGCTTTAATTCATCTGTCATTAAGGTGAACTAGGGCTAAAGAAGCTGGCTGTATGTGGGACAGATAAGCTATCCATTATAACTTGCTACAATCTAAAAATAAGAATCTTAAGTAGGAAAAATAAACAACATTCAAGATGGAAATCCAAGACATTCTTGCTTCACTCGCTCATTCAAGATTTTAACCATAGCCCTTGTACTAGGGGAAAAACAAATGCAAGCCATCGACTTTGGTTCAAAAAGTGGCTTGTTTATTTCAGATGGTAAAGTTAACGCAGAAGCTGACCACATGTATCTCAAGTAGATTACTTATGCATGAGTGACCTACAATATAATTATTCTAATAATAAAAAATTAATGCTCAATCTCCCCACTGCACAGTGCCATAACAAAATTCACAAGAACAAGATATGAGAAGAAAGAGAACAGAACCAAGCTGCATATAGTTGATTGAAAAAATTTCTCAAGGGTGGGAAACAATTAAATACAAGGATATAGATTTCTCACCAGATGAACAGCAAACTGTCATTTCTTCTGAAATATCACCTTCATCACCAGAAGAACATTCCTCTCCGTCTTCATTAAACCTTTGAACATGATATTCATGGGTATCATTGACAAGGTCTTGAACATGATGTTCACAGGTATCATAGACGACATCTTGAACATGATGTTCATGGATATTATAGACAGGGCCTCTGTCACATTGTTTTCTTGACAAATTGTGTCCTTCACAGGTATCATAGATGACGTCTTGAACATGATGTTCATGGGTATTATAGACATGGCCTCTGTTGCATTGTTTTCGTGAAAAAATGTGTCCCGATTCCTTAGGAAATTGTTTTTCATTCCCGATGGAACTATCAGAATCCAACCTTGTAAGGTTTTCCTTTTTACTGTTTTCTCTTGAGAGAAAAGGAGGTGAATTTGCAGCTGGGCCATAACTCATGCTACTGTTTTCCGATGAATCTATCTCCATGTCTTCTGAAAGAGTATTCATACTATTTTCTCTGATATTCAATCCTTCAGTAACACCATCATACCACAGCTGACGTAAGATCAATCCATGTACCAGATTTGCAATTGGATCATCTCGCAATTGAGGTTCATGCATAACTCTGAGATGAGTGAAAGAGGAACAGGTAAGAAACAAATATTAAAAGAACTTATGCAAATACCTTGATAGCTGACATAATCTGGCATAAAGAAGAGATACAAACATTAAAAGAGCTCAACAGAAGTCTTAATAAAAAGCTTTCACCAAGCAAGCACTATATTAAATAAATGCCTTGTAACTCTAAGCATCAGGATAAGCTGCTTTCCAAAAGAAACAGGACACTACGAAATCGGCAACAAGGCACATTTTCATGGATCTTCCAACACTACTACACATTCCTCAGTAAAATATGCAAACCATTTTTACACACTGGAACAATTGACAAGCAGTGATTGTTGTTGGATGACAATGAAAAGTGTTATTTCAATTTTCAAGCACACATTGAGAAATTCTAAAAGAAACTATTCAATACATTCAATCAGTGAGAGAACTGATGGCAATCCTAACAAGATAGATTGCCAACTAAGTTGAACTAACAATAATGGCATGTCTCACTTTAAAAAGTCAACAATTATAGCATAAATGCTCTTTAGAAGAAATATGATGAACTATTTTGTTACAAATGAATGGAGACTAAAATCATGTCTAAATTACAAAAAGTAGGGATGCGTAAGAGGATCGGGTGTGGGTGCATCAGATTTTCAAAATTTGTCAGTGTCCATATTCTTGTAAATATATATAGTCCAATAAAATAACTTATATAAATCAAAATGACACAAGTTCATACATGTAGCATAGATTACCATTGGAAGCTTAAACGGAATGAACAATCATTGATTACCCAACCATCATAGCACTAACAACCTCATTAAAGCTTCAGAGATGCCCACTCAAGATTGAATATTAAATATCAAAATCCTTGCTTTGTACCTCAAGTAACTTTTAGGATTTCATTAGAATTTACAAATTCAGGCTCCTACTACTTTAGACATCAGAAAATATTCATGGGATTAGACATCAAAAATATTTATTCACTAATTTTTATACCCAACTTTAATTTAACACAGAAAACTGAATCAGAAATAGCAATACACTGATTTACTTAACAAATGCTGCACAGCGGAAATTCAACAAGAAATCATCAACACATTTGACACTTTGGATTTACCCTAGAAACCCCAATCCCTGGGGAAACCCAGCAAACAGTTTGTCTTTTATTGCAGATTTCTAACAACACTCATGAGTCACAGTTTCAAGTTCCTAGATATGACACCGGATCTGAGTCGATACAGCCTCAAACCACCTCTCGTAGTTTCCTAAGGCCACAGCGTCCCTGAATCCACCCTACGCTTGGACTCTTGACTCATTCCCTGTAAATTGTGCCCAAACCCTCAGTGGTAAAGACATACCCAGCTTGAGAGAATAACTCTATCCAGAGCCTTTAAGAGAACCTCTCTCTTAGATCTGATCGCTAATCATCAATGATCTTCATCTCACACACACTTACAATGACATTATGTCTACAATTCTCCATAGACTCTTTTATAACATTCACTTTATGCGGATACCATGGTCGGTACCATGGGCCCTCCAATACCATGGGAAAATAAATACCACCCAATACAATTTGACCTTTTACATAAAGTATTATCAAGTACATTTGTCTAGAGCTAAGTTGCATGAAACGGGGAAACGGGGACGCGTAGAAAATCAGTCATAGTCATACATGTAACATCACATTTATGATTTTACTCATAATTTCATAAGTGATTCCATAATGCAAGTAGTAATAACTAATATCCAAAAACAACACATTTTACCCATACACAATTCCATAATGCAAGTGGAAATAGCCAAAAAACAACCTTCCTAAATGAGGCTAAGCCACTAATACATATATATACAAAATCAGCCTTTATATGCAAGGCTACAAGTACAATGCTACATCAACATGAACAATGAACATATAAAGAAAACATGAGTTGAAGCACAAAGACTAATAGTCATCATACTCGGGCTCATCTTCATACTCCTAAAAAATAGAACAAGAAGCACGTCCAATAGTGGATTGTTGAGTGGAAGAAGAAGAGACAACTCCACTTCTAGGTTCCTCAATATTCAGGGCAGCAACAGAGATGTCCAAGTCAGAGGATCATGGATCTACGTCCCAGTCTTTAGAAGGCCCACTGCTATATTCTGGACCCCTACGAGATGCAAGGTGAAGGTCCTCAGCCTTTTGTGAACCCAACCTATTACGCTTCATAGAATGAATAAAACCATAGGTGCTCCAATTCCTTTCTGTCGATAAAGCTTGCTGCCTATGAAAGAACATGAATGGCAAGTGTTTTCAAATGAACACCATTTGCTCCATGGAAAACCCACCACCTAACTAGATTTATGGTGCTTCTCTCATTCAAAGCTGGTATATCTGAATAATCATCCAATCCTGCGGCAAAAATAGCAAATTCTTCCTTCACCTCCCTGTGTAGATGAGCCGGAAATATTCTCATAAGGGCCTTTTTCACTCCATTAGCCACCTCTCTATCTGGATGGGGTTCCTTCCTTCTTCCCATTGATTTGAGCAATGAGTTGTTCATCATAAAATCTTGGGTTCAAGGCACGTGCTAAAGTGTGCAATGGAGTGTTGAAGCTATTCCACCTGTCAAACATGATTTTCTGTACCAAAACAACAAAACCAACATCAACAAATAAAAGCTTAGGAGACTCCTGTGAAATGATTTCCATAGTCTTCTCAACCATGGTATCCATGCCATCATATACCTCTCCCAAAAAAGGTTTATCTGTGTCAGCGCTTCGAAGATGCTCAAATGCAGGGGTTGTGAACTTGAGCAAGAAATCTATCTTGCTCCACCACTCCTCATCAAGGCACAAGATGAGGCTGACAGAGCACATTTGTTGCTCCTCAAATCTGCAAAAAACACAAACCACCGTGAGAGAATACAGTCCACCGTGAGCCGCTGTGAGGATACAGTCCAATCCTGAGTCGTCGTGACCCGCCGTGAGCCACCTTAAGCCACTGTGAGAGGATATTCCAACGGTTGAGCCATGATGGAAAACAATGCCTTAGATGTATTTTTATAACAAGCCCATCAACTCTAGAAGCATAAACCCCTAGCCTGATTAATCAATTGCTTAAAAAAAATAAAAATCGTTTTTTGTATGAGTTTGACAGGTTTTTCGAAGGAAACATGTCTGAAAAGAGGGAAACGGTTTGGAAACGGGTTTCCCTCATGAGGAAACTCGTTTCCTTCACGAGAAACATTGCAATCCTATTGGAAATGCGTTTCCTTTTCGTACCATATGGGTTTCCTCGTTTCTATACAGAAACATGCTGGGAACGACAGGGGGGGCCACGTTTCCTACAACATAGGTCTAGAGAGTCACTTTTTCGAACAACTTCTACATGCTAGACACCTTAGCCAATATAGAAATACGTGTTTGAGCTACAAAATCTAACACTCCCTCTTAGCGAGAAGGTACTTTTGGAAGAACCTCCTCTAGGATCAATCATGACCTTTGTTGCTGTAGTTGCTCCCTCTGAACTAGAAGATCCTTCTACTACCTATGTTGGACTCTAATCTAGAAATTTGTTCTCCTCGTCCATCAGTGTTATCTCATGCTCCAAGCTCCCCTTGGACTTTACTACATGTTGTCCCATCAACCTGTATAATCTCCCTTATCTAACACCCAAGCACTATTGTTGCGTCCAAGGTAGCTCCCTTCGGAACATAACTCCATATCTCTCGTCCTCCAAAGATGATACTGAGCACATGTTTACCTTCATCTCTAGACAAACGACATCTCTACCACCTCCAGAGACCCTCCTAACTCTGGCTGGAATCTCATACATCACCCCCTTCACTACATGCATGGTACTAGTCCCACAACCGACATGGCAGTCTGAGTCTATCTATGAAACACAAAGGAACACTAACCTCATTCCTATCATATGGCTAGATGCACCACTATCCATTGAGAAAAGAAAGCGGCCAACTCCTGGAGCTCAGACCTGCTCCTCAAATCTAATTGAGGCTACCTTGCCAACTACTCTTCTCTTCCTGTCATCCTCTGATCTCTGGATGAAAGCCCTTCTTCACCCATCTAAGATCATCATGACGACTGCCTAAACACCTGCCCAAGGTTGTTCTAGGGTTTCTTGAGCCTCTTGCTTGCTGCCCAATCCTTTTTAGGCAATGGCCAATCACTTACTAGGCCTTTTCGATCATTGCCCGTAATTTCTCAGGGCTAATCTAGGTTGTTTCTGCCCTTGCCCGAGTTGTTGTACAGCTGCCCAAGATCCTACCTAGTTGTTGATTTCTCCTTGGCAGCTGTCTTTTCCTACGCTTAGACTCTTGGACCCATTCACTATAAATTGTGCCCAAACCCTCAGTAGTAAAGACATACCCAGCTTGAGAGAATAACTCTCTCCAAAGCCTTTAAGAGAACCCCTCTCTTAGATCGGATCGCTCACTATCAATGATCTCACACACTTACAATGGCATTATGTCTACAACTCTCCATAGACTCTTTTATAACATTCACTTTATGCATATACAATGGTCGGTACCATGGGCAAATAAATACCACCCAATACAATAGACCTTTTACATAAAGTATTATAAAGTACATTTGTCTAGAGAGTCACTTTTTTGTACAAATTCTACATGCTAGACACCTTAGCCAATGTAGAAGTACCTGTCTGAGCTACAAAATCTAACACTCCCTCTTAGCGAGAAGGTACTTCTGGAAGAACCTCCTCCAGGATCAATCACATCCTCTGTTGTTGTAGTTGCTCCCTCTGAACTGGAAGATCCTTCTGCTACCTATGTTGGACCCTAATCTAGAAATTTGTTCCCCTCATCCATCAGTGTCATCTCATGCTCCAAGCTCCCCTTGGCCTTTACTACAAGTTGTCCCAGCAACCTGTATAATCTCCCATGTCTAACACCCAAGCACTACTGCTACATCCAGGATAGCTCCCTCTAGATAAACGAACACTTGTCCATGTTGGAACACAACTCCATATCTCTCGTCCTCCAAAGATGATATTGAGAGCATGTTAACCTTCATCTCTAAAACAAGCAACATACTTGCCACCTCCAAAGACACTCCTAACTCTGGCTAGAATCTCACACATCACCCCTTTCACTACATGCATGGTACTAGTCTCACAACCCACATGGCAGTCTGAGTCTATCTCTGAAACACTAAAGAACATCGACCTCATTCTTATCATCTGGCTAGATGCACCACTGTCCATTGAGAAAAGAAAGCGACCAGCTCCTGGAGCTCAGATCTGCTCCTCAAATCTAATTAAGGCTCCCCTACCAACTTCTCTTCACTTCCTGTCATCCTCTGATCTATGGATGAAAGCCCTCCTTCGCCCATCTAAGATCATCACGATGGTGGCTTGAACCCCTCCCAAGGTTGTCTTGGGGTTTCCTAAGCCTCGTGCTTGCTTCCCAATCCTTTTTAGGCACTAAGCAGTCGCTTGCTAGGCCTTTTCTATCATTGCCCAAAATTTCTCGGGGCTAATCTAGGTTGTATCTGCCCTTGCACGAGCTATTGTACAACTGCCCAAGATCCTGCCTAGTCATTGATTTCTCCTTGACAGTTGTCTTTTCCTATTATGGCGGCTTAACCGACGACTCCTGGCGGGGGGCTACCAGCCACCTTCTTTTATGCTTGCTTGCTGTTTCACTCAAGGTTACTTGGGAGCGGGAGTGAAAAGTTCAAAAGCTTCTAGTATGGAAGCGTTTTTTATATAATATATATTTTATATATTTTTTGATGCATATGTGTCAACAAATGCATGTAGAATGTTAAATTAGTTACAAAAGGCATAAAAACATGAAATAAACCATAATACCATATAGCGTCATTCATCAATCATCAATCATCTAGTAGTGAATTCGTTAACCATAGGTCCATTATCCATAACATCAACCTTAAAGCTTCAAATTTTCAATATATAAATAGGCTATAAACTAGGGATTCTTCAAAAACTAGTTTTGAGGCCACAAATAAATAGGCCATAAACTAGGGATTCTTCAAAAACTAGTTTTGAGGCCACCAATAAATAGGCTATAAACTAGGGATTCTTCAAAAATTAGTTTTCAGGCCACCAATATCAATCTAAACAATCAACACCACCAACATCAAGGTACATAGAGGGGTTGATTTGTTTGATTAAATGCCAATCCCATACCCTCATACATGATAGAACCCAGTGTAAACATTGCAATCTTGGAATCCTAAAAACTGTTAAGATTGTTGAATTGTGAATGGGATCAAAAATTCTACTTTTTGCATTTGAAGTCCGATGATGTTGGAACCACTCTCAAACATCCTGAAACAATTAATGGTGATGTTAAAAATTTAAGTAAAAGGATAGAAAATGAAAGATAAGGAGAATGTCAACTGTTACTTTAAGAATTTAATATTACCATTTAATGCAACTAATGATTACTAAGGTTAGGTTTTTTGCGATTATAGTATGCTTTTCCTCTTTTATATAGCATTAGGATAGACCTAGGGTTAGTTCTCTCCCACCCATCACTTATCTTTCAGGGTTTTTTTTTAATTGAAAAAAAAAGGGAGCGAGGAAGGGGGGGGTACTTCCATGCAACATAGGTCTCATTGTTAGCACTTCCACGACCTACACCCGGCAGTTGCAACTTCCTTTCTTCACGGCATTAACTCTGTTATCGGCTTCAGCTCCACCCACGACCTCTTATAGTTGTTACCCTTCTGCGTCCTTTCCAACTATCTGCTCGTCCTCACGCCCAAGCTTCTGACCTAATCTCGGCCTCATAGGTCAACATCCCAGCAGCCTCCTGTCACAGTCGCCTTAGCTCTCGTGCCCCTTGTTGTCACCTAATTCGCACCTTCAATCACGTGGTAGAAATATTTAAGCCACTGGGTGAGAACTTAGGGGCAAGCTTGAGCCAAGTATTATCACCTAATACTCAACTCCTCTGTTTGGGCTAACTCCTTGCGAAGCTAAGGGGGGTGGTCCCTAGTAAAAGAAAATCTATGGATTTTAATCTACAGAAGAAAGATTAATCCTAGGAGTTAAACGTGAAATGGATTAAAACCTTAAGAATGAGCTACTGCAAAATGAATTATGATAACAGCAGCATTGATAATTCATACACCATTCATGACAATATACGAAAATTGCCAACACCAGTGAATATGGAGTGCTTGTGTATAAGGGTTGTTGACGTAGTCTCAATGAAAGTATTGCAATGTCTCATTGGTAAGTTTTAAGATTTATTAGATGAGTTGATTAAGGAGTGGGTTAACTTTGGGTTTGGCCCAATAAGGCAAGCTCTCTTGAAATGAGCGCTAAAGCAGCTTTACCAAGTGTCCAACGCAGCGAGGCATAATCTGCTTGGAGTAGCCCCCTGACTTTGTAATATTCACCCTTTGCGACCTCCCGATTTCTCAAGAAGCAGGCTTATATGGATTTTCCTATTATTCTAGACAATCGTATCCCTTTCTGGTACAACTAGCCGATCAGACAAGTTGCAGTGGTGCAGAGCATACAAGGAAGGAGCCTTCATTGATTTTTATTACAACCCAATGTGAAGTTTATTAAATAACTACTCACGACTGCGGGTCTCTTTCCCCCTTTCAAGATACTCGGGAGAGCACAGTCGAGTTGATTTTAAAAGCTTTAAGAAATGACAGAAATGAAACAACCAAAAGAGACCTGTTTTTTAACTAGTCCTACCACGAATCTCTTTCCCCCTTTCGAAATACTCAAGAGAGCGTGGGGTTAGTGACTCCATTACTTCCGAAATGAAAGCAAACTAGACTATAAAAGACAATTTTAACTAAACTAATTACTCACACCACACCGATCCCTAGATGGGGATCGCAGAAAGGCATAACACAACCCTTCCAATTTCTTTTATTACATTTATTACAATTGATTTAAAGGAAAAAACTCCTTTTTTGGGACACGTGTGATCTTTATAGTTCAGATCAACGGATTTACAAGTTTCTTTCAGGAAAATGAAGGGAAAGAAAGGGGGTGAAGAATGGGGAAGGTAGGGAGTCTTCTCTCTACCTGTGCATCAACTACCAAGAAACAACCAACAAAAATTGTGAGAAGATGGTCCCAAAGACTTTAGAGTGTTTGGGAAAAACTACAAAAACTTAGCAAAAAATGTTAAAAATCAAACAAAAATGTAAAATTTAACTAAGTCAAGCTAGAAAGCTTGCATTCTTAGGATCTTTACTTGTTCTTTTAGAACAAGCAAATCGTGCTCTAAATTAGCCAAATAAAACTTTAAAAAACCCTTAAGCAATCTACCTTTACTAGATTTAGATCTACTTGAAGAATTTAGTAAAAAAGCATATTAACCTTTACTAGATCTAAACTTGAAATCTAAAATTTAAACTATTCAAATCTAGTAAGCCATTCGGATCTACTTGTAATGAAACTTTGAACTGTAGATCTAAATCTATCAGAAGACAAGTAACCAAAAAAAATGTGAAACAAAAGAGTTAGAACCATTGTTTTAATAAAAAATAGCAAGCATAAAGAGACGTTTCTTAATGGTGTCGGGGGGATTTCGCTTCTTCCTTTTTACTTGACGAATGGTAGAGCTAACATGTTCATCTACTCCTCTAGCTTAGGCAACTTGAACTACACTTCACAAAAATTTGAAAGCGGGGATCAAATGCCAGTGTTAACAATAAGAGAAACTTAGAGCAAATGCATTCAAACAAGAAAAATCACATACTTTTTAGCATTCTCTAATCACTAACAATAGGAAAGTAAGCATACAAGTCTTACCTCCTTATCCCAATTACCTAGTAGGCTAGTAATCCCAAACCAAAGACAAGCTCAATAAAATGCAGATAATACCTCATTAGAGCACAAGCATCATGTATCCAAACTTCCAAACCATCATAGACAACACCAAAGTAGCCTCCAAAGCCTTTTATTAAATATCAAACTCAGAATGATTACAAAGAATAGCAGCAGAGGTTCCACCTTCTCATCCTTACAATGATAAACCTCCTTCATAATATAGAAAACCCAAGGGGGGTGGGGAGCGCATCCATGAGAGGGAGCTCAAGTCAAGTTCAAGAGTGAATTGTGAATCTTGATTGAAGAGATCACAAGGAGATGATGCCACTTCTCCTAAGAGAGAGGTGCCATTACCTTCCAAGCCAACAATCCACACGAGTGGATGCCACATAAGAAAAACGTCAAACATGAAAGGAAAGGCACATCTCCTATCTCCATCGAAATTGCCACCATATCACGTCAACTTAACACAAGTCGCCATAACTCCAACCTCATACCCCAATCAAGTGCTACAATCATGGGATTTAACCTTTGAATAGACTCCTCTCTTGATTTGAGACACAACGCCAATCCTCCACGATTTAATTGTCACATACACCAATCGCTTTCAAAATATTGTGGGCGCACCTCCTTAAATCCATGATTCACTAGCCTCCAAACATTATCCAAAGTGATGCTTTTAACCTTGAGTGAAATTACCTAACACATGAGACTTTTTCAACATTGTCTTTATGCCAATTTGTCGTACCTTTAGCAATTAAACTGACGTTTTGATGCAATGTTAGCGAAAAAAGGCTTCAAGTGACTTTTTAATCACTCGAAGCATATGAAAAGTTGGTCTAGGGGTAACGAGTATGCTCCGGGTGTGAAACTTGCATCCCCATGCCAAATTCTGCCTCCAGATTAAGCTTTTATGCCATTTACAAATTATTTAATTAAACCATTAAAAATGTCCTAAAAAAACAGAGAAAAAAAAAAAATCTTCTCGAAATTGAACAAAAACTTAGGAGGACCTAGCACATGTCCATACGACTAAATATCAATGTATAGCACGTTCATATACATTGACACAGAACTTTAATAACCTCCCATGGTTTAACCACCAAGACGACCATTCCAACTTTGAGGGAGCAGGTGAAAAACTCAAAAATTATGTATCACTTATTCAGCATTGCATAATTAACAAGGGAAAAAAACACCTTGGAATAATTGGCTTGATAACCAAGTCCTAGGAAGCCAAGTTCTTTACAAAACACTCGTGCTAATACATTTTTACAGCTTCCTCGCAGGGCATGAACATGTGGTAAAAAAGTGAAGAAATGGCCTTGTAAGGCATGAATGGACTTCTGAACTCTGAAATTGAACAAGTACTATGTTCATCTTTGTCGGCTCACTTGAAAGTCCGATTGAGTGCAACTCTGGTGATAACACCCTTAATTCTCTCTGCGTCCCTTGCGACTATCTAAAGCTTTGTCTAAGCTCTCGACTCTTATGTCATCTGTTGTGCTCACCTCACGAGCTTCGTTCGTCGGCGCTTCACCTCAACAGCCCGCTCGTCGATCAGTTGTCGTCATGTCAGTAGGTTGATCCTTCACCTACGCCTCGGCCCTTGCTTCCCACTGTTCTAGCTACCGTCGCTTTCGCGGGCATGTTCTCTCGACGTTGCCTGCATGCAAGCCTATTACCTTTGCGTTCTACACGTCCTCAGCCTGGGCTTTCTCCCTTTTCATTTGGCACAGATCCCCTTTCCTGAGCCAATCCTGTGCGGCATCTGTCCTCCCTTCACTCGGCACTCCGTCCGCAACTAAAATTCATGTCATCCAACGCCAAACTCCCTGCCATGCCTTCAACTCCCGAGGTCAGAAAGCCCAACGATGTGTGTCGTCTACTCATGCGCCTAATAGATGTCACGCTACCATGCCTCTAGCGACCTGCTATCTTCTTCGTCTATACATGCAACTCCAATGCCCAGTAGCCACGACCCCACACAGGGCCTAACTGCCACTCTTCACGTGGCACGTAGGCCCTCTCTCTCTGTTCATGATTTGCTGCATGCAAAATGGTAGTTGTACAATAATTGTTGTACGACAACTGCCATATAGTCTTTTTCCTTCTTTTTTTAATTTGTCTTCGTAAACACTACTTTGCCAAACATGATTTATGCTCAAAGCGCGCTCGACTCTGATACCATATTAAATTTTCATAAACCAGGTCTTATTGATAGTTATTCACTACTTTTTATACCCAGTGTTAATCTAACACATAAAATTGAATCAGATACATTGATTTACTTAACAATTGATGCACAACAAAAATTCAATAAGAAATCAACAACACATTTGACACTTTGGATTTACCCTGGAAACCCCAATCCCTAGGGAAAACTAACAAACAATTTGTCTTTTATTGCAGATTTGTAACAACATTTATAGTTTCAGGTTCTCGAATATGACACACTGGATCTGAGTCAATACAACCCTGAACAACCTCAAACCACCTCACGTAGCTTCCTAAGGACAAAGCATCCTTGAATCCACCCTACGCTTGGACTCTTAACTCACTCACTGTAAACTGTGCCCAAATCCTGATCAGTAAAAACAAACCCAGCTTGAGGGAATCACTCTCTCCAAGGCTTCTAAGAGAATCCTTCTCTTAGATCTAATCACTCACTATCAATGATTTCACACACACATTGACAATGACATGATGTCTACAACTCTCCAAAGACTCTTCTATGACATTCACTTTATGCAAATACCATGGGTCCTCCAGTACCATGGGAAAATAAATACCACCCAAAACAATGACCTTTTAGATAAAGTACATTTTTCTAGAGTCACTTTTCTGGATGACTTCTACATGCTAGACACCTTAGCCAATGTAAAAGTACCTATCCGAGCTACAAAATCTAACAAGGCTTGGGTTTGAAATATGTATGCTTTTGTTTACTCAAATGCAACATCTTCTCATGTGTTACAATATGGTACATGGAACATATTAGGTCCATTGCTTATGTTTAGTTTTGGATGCATTCCACCAAGAGACAAACTGATAGTAGCCTAGCTTTTGACTCTAAACAGTGCAAACCCAAGAGACCATCTCCCCTTCCCAATGACCTTAGTAGCAGTGCCAAACCAAAACCCTTACTAGCAGACAAACAAGATCATCCAACCAAACTAGATCCCTTACCAACAGACAGACAAGATCGTCCAACCAAAGCAAATCCTTTACTAGCAAGCATAGGTGATCATCCAAACTCCAACGACGGCTGACCACTTCCAAATAGTAGCTCAGTGGATGATAAAGATCTTCCCCAACTCTCACTCTAGATAACATTCTATCTTGAGCTTCCTTCATTTGGCCTCGAATGCTAAGAAAGATGGATCTAGTAGCCCATAACCAACCTACATCATTGTTTGCTTTCCAATTTCTACATCCATCACCTTTGTACATCTCTCTCCTAGTACAATTGCCCGCTCTTGGAGACAAGGGTTTTTTAGGCTTTAGCATAGATCCATACTATTTCTGAGGCTTTTTAGGCTTTAGCATATAGATTTCTTCATAAATTATGAATCATGATTCATAATTATAAATTCGATGATTATTTGAATGAACATTCGATTATTTGAACAATGAACAATCAAATTGAAAATTTGAAACATAAAATTTGATAAATCATAGACTCAATAGATATCAATTAGAAGACTGGAAGTTACATGAAATTTGATAAACCATTGTACCGGGCAGCTGTAACAGAGAATCATACTCAGACATGAAAGTACACTTGAAACCTTATTTTAAACACCTATTTGTACTGCTGTTACATGCAATAAAAATTTGAAAATTGCCAAATATATTCCCGCGTTGATGTGAGTGTATTTCTCAATATTAAATAAATATGTATATTTTTTATGTGCACATTTGGTAGTCAAATTATGTTCCACGGGTGCTGAACACAAACCATAAAAACATTCATTGTAAATCAATGTAAAATCAATCTACTAGATTTGGACAATATTCAGTGGAATTTGAACAGTGTTGCAAAGTGTTTGATATAAGTCCTGAACAAGACAACATACGTAGTTAGCAAAAAATTAGTTCATATTTGGTGGGGGGTCATTACATTTTCCCCAATGAATTGCATTTTGTTTGGGTACCCCCGAAGTACCCAAACATTGGGATACGAAGTACCCAAACACAGGGTACGGCGTACCATTTCGCCTATAAGTACCCATTTTTTTATAACGGAGTCTCGGGTACGTGGACCCAATATGGGGTAGGCAGGGTACAACAAGAGACGTACCCTACGAGTACCAAAGTACCTAGTACAGGTACGTGTACCCTACCCCCAGGTACAAGTACCTTGGCAACATAGAAGATAACATATCCCTTTTATAAAGTTAGGAGAAACAAATTGGTTTGACTTGGTAATGTTAACAAAGGTAAAGTGGTCCAATGAAATAATAAAAATAAAATCATAAAGTAAATTTATTGGTCTTATGAAAGAAAAGGTCATAAGCTAATAAGGTTCATCAAAGGTCCCTTTTTAAAACATAAAGTCACCACAACAATAAATGGTCCAATGGTCCTTTAATAAACCATAAGGTAAATACACTTAGGGTAAAATCCATAAAGTAGGAGTCATCATAATTAAGGGTGCACACAAGTAAGAGTGTCAAGACCAAGTAAGGTAAAGTACCAAGTGTCAACCAAGAGGGTCACAACAACCCACATACCCACAGGATAGGATGAACCATAAAAGGTGGGCAAACAACTCCTTTAGGACCAACAAGACCAGTAAACTTTTCTCTCTCTCAAGGTACATTGTTTCATATATTTTGTCATCACTGTATAAGGGAAAGATCCAAACGAATGGTACAATCCTTAGGTCCTCAACACTGCTCCTAAGGGTTAGGTGCTAGGGACATCGTCAAGGGGTGTCCAGTCCCTTGAGAAGCAACCTAGCAATAACCAATTATGAGAGGGGACATTATTATCTTCCATTCTTAAAGAAAGGCTTTCCGCCCTACTGAATCATGTTGATCAACCCTGGACCCTGATCGGGTCCTCCATTCTCTCGGAGAATGGTTCTCGGTACTAAGTGGAGTTTCAGTCTCACACTGAAAGTTGATCAACTACCTGCAAGACTTACTGAGACATCGCGTCCTAGGTCCCAAACCAAAATATGTCTTTGCCTTTATCTACAGGGTCTACTTAGACATCGCGTCCCTGGTCCCAGACTAGAATACCCTAGAGGCACATAGGGGCCCTAGCCACATGCTAGGGGCTTTTCCATGGCATCAACCTGCTTGGTCCTAGATCAAGAAACCCAGCAGACTACTCGGGGCCCTAGGGTACCTTCTAGGGTCTTACTCTACCCTAGTCAATTGATTAGGGTACCATCCTCTCTGAGAATGGGTCTCGCAGCTGCACTAACTTTATGTAATGTCCTCTTTTGCCTAGGCATTGAGGACCAACCCGCTAACCTATGTGATTCCTGTGGGTTCGAGCGGGTACTGACAGTCAAGGAATCAGCTGAAAACTAATGCCATCTACAGAAGATCTAGGGCATCAATATTATATCACCATTGGGTCAAAGAGGGCCACCAAAGCCAAAGGCCACCTGCATGCATGACATTTGAGCATTATTTAATGATGCATGCACTCGATTAAGTCTCCATGCGCATACATGCAAGTCAACTGCAAATTAGAAGTTAAACTGACCTAATTAGGTCAAAAGTTGGGGTTTTCGCAGTTGAAAGTTATAAAAGAAAGATAAAGTGAATGGAGAAGATACTTATGTGATAATTGATTTGTGGAGTCGAATTGGAGAGCTCGGCGAGCTAAGTTGGGGTTGAGCGCATGCTCAGCTAACTGGTGTATTTCGACAGCGAAATCTATCTGCCCTAGTTCATCATCAAGTTGGATCATACAGGTTCAGCACTAGTTCATCATCAGGTTACATTCAGCAGTTATTCCGGGAGGTTGATTATTCATCCAGCCAAAGGGTTTCACCGTCACACCATGTCACCGTGATCAGAGACAAAGCAAGCACATCATCCAAGCTCCCAGCAGCAGCTTATTTATTCGATCTATATACTGGTATGTACATGCATTGATTTCTCCTATTTTATAGCATCTCCATATTTTTCTAGGGCACATATTTGCATGCATGCAAAGTTCAGGGTTTGCTTTCCTATTTGATTAAGGAGTAAACTATTAGACATCTACAGTATACCCATAAACAGGACAATATCAGTTTGGAATATTACACTTTAACACTCCCTCTCAACAAGAGGGGCATTCTTGGCACATCGATAACATACTGCACCCTTACATGGTGATAACTTGCATGCATGCAAAGTTCGAGGTTTGCTTTCCTATTTGATTGAGTAAATCTATTAGCCTTCTACAGTATACCCATAAACAGGACAATATCAGTTTGGAATATTACACTTTAACACTCCCTCTCAACAAGAGGGGCATTCTTGGCACATCGATAACATACTGCACCCTTACATGGTGATAACTCAACTCGATGTCTATCAATCTGTCATCAAATACAGGGTTTCTTGAGAGCTTCAGACAGCTCTCCATCTCAGCACAAAGCATGATCTCATAGATCCTCTTGGAATTCATAGTTGACTTCCACTGATGGCTGAGAATCACTTTCCACATATCATCTTTTCAAATCAGTTGTTTGGTTGATTCCCCATAATGATTGTAAACTAAATCAGTGGCATGGTTCTCACTAGACCAAACTTGAAGATTTTCAAAAGACTTATTAAAGAGATGAAAAGAAGGCTTCTTGGCCTTCTCCCTCTGCTTCTCTAGGCGAGAAGTCTTATGGGCTTCCATCTTTGAGTCACTGGAGGACTGATGGAAGATCACACTTTCACTTTCTACAACCCCACTTCATTGGGACTAGAGAGTATAGTTAGCTCCCTCTTGATCTCTGAATCTTGACTAGGGTATAAAACTTTAACAACATGTCCTGGGACCTTATAAAGGTCACCTTCACGAACTCCTATCATAATGGCTAAATTTATACTTCTACCTTTAGCCCATATCAAAACCTTTCCTTTTGAGAAAGTTACAGAGTACCCCTTGTCTTCTAAAACTGCCCATAACATTTTTCTTTAGACCAGGAACATATAAAATTTCCCCAACATTAATCAACGTACCTGCATCAAGTTGTATGTTTGTTGAACCAACCCCTTTAATGTCAAAGGTACTTCCATCTCCAAGTTCCACTTTCTTGTGGAACTTCTTGGTCTCAATAGTTGCCAAGGTCTTCTTGAATCTAGTCATATGCTTGGTGGCTCCACTGTCAATCCATCAGGAATCTGATAGGTTGGAGGTGGAACTTGAAAGTGTTGAACCCAAGTAATATTCTTTTCCCTGATCTAGATTCTTGGTCTCACCCCTTGACCTCTTTTGCTTAGGTTGCTCTTCTTCTGTAGCGACTGAAACATGATGTTTCTTTCTATGCCAATTTTTTTTAGATGATTTTCTACACTCCCATGCATAATGACCAAGCTTACCACAGTTATAACACTTAACCCTAGATTTGAAGGAATACTTACCTCGAGCTTCCTTAATATTGTCCTTGTGTGGTGGGGGAATCTTTCCTTTATTTGTTTTGACGACTAGAGCTTGATTCTTATCAGGTGGAGGCCCAGATCTACTCTGGATCCTACTTTCTTCATCTAAACAATCATGCCACAACCTTTCAAAGTTTGGTTGAACCTCTCTTCCATTTACTGAAGCCAAGAATGTCTCCCAAGTTGTAGGAAGGCCATCAAACATTGTTTGCACAAGATCACCATCTTCTACTTTATCTCCAATGGCCATGAGTTGATCTCTTATTTGAGAGATCCTGGAAAAGAAGGTTGCAACAATCTCGTCCTTCTCCATCTTAAGTGATCAATGTTGCTTCTTCAAGGCTCTTCTCTGAGTAGGAGCTTTCTTCTCGTAGAGGTTAACTAGAGTATCAAATCATTCTTTGGTTGTCTGTAAAGGAGCTAACACAGCCATCAAATTATCTTTAATTGAGTCAAAGATGACTCTCTTTGCCTTGGCTTGCTTCCTTTTGAATGTTGCTCTTCCTTGGGTTGTAGTGGGCCCTTCAACAAATCTAGTAACCAATTCATCTGGATCGCTTTCTTCTAGCATATTTTGAGCCTTAGCCTTCCATGCATTGAAGTTGGAGGCTCCCTCAACCGTATCTTTGGATTTTACTAAAGGAGTAGTCATCTTAACCTTTACTTGTCAATCTTGAAGAGTAAGCTTCTGTAAGATATGAATCTTGTCTTAGGATCGATGTAGTTTCTTGTGGTTGCAAAACAGAGTTAGCTACAGCCTAAGCTCTGATAACATGTTAAAATTTAAAGGTTAGATACGTTTTAACACAAGTAGTAAACTTAATGCAAGAACATATAAACAATAGTACTGCTTAATTAAATTTAAATTGTAAAAAAACAAAACAACATAATTTGATGATTCAGTCACTCTGAATCATGTTGATCAACCCTGGACCCTGACCAGGTCCTCCATTCTCTCGGAGAATGGTTCTCACTACTAAGTTGAGTTTCATTCTCATACTGAAAGTTGATCAACTACCTGTAGGACTTACTAGGACATTGCGTCCCAGGTCCCAGACCAAAATATGTCTCTGCCTCTACCTGCAGGGTCTACTTGGACATCGTGTCCTTGGTCCCACACTAAAATACCCTAGAGGCACAAAGGGGCCCTAGCCACATTCTAGGGGCTTTGCCATGGCATCAACATGCTTAGTCGTAGACCAAAAACCCCAAAAGAATACTGGGGGCCCTAGGGTACCTTCTAGGGTCTTACTCTACCCTAGTCAACTGACTAGGGTACCATCCTCTCTGAGAATGGGTCTCGCATCTGCACTAACTTTAACAGTTTTTATTCCTAATGGACAACATAACTCATCCAAACCTAACCCATGGATGTGTGTGGAGGTAAACATGAAGCAAAAGCCTCCCCCATATATTTCAGTATGCATTATTGGGAGAAAAGCAGTAGAAAGATCAATATCTTAATTTGTCGAATGCCTGCTTTGCTTGCTAAGCTCAAGATTGTTCCCTTTGCTAACCCAAGGATGGGGAGTCTATGAATACTAGTGTAGGTGTGACACCCACTTCGCAATGTATAGAGTTCACGAATCCTCCGTGGCTTCAAAGTCTGATGCCCACGACTCTTAAGGGTATTCAAATGCTAGAGGAGATGGGTACTTTAGTGGTGGTATAGGTTCGAGATCAAGGGTCGCTATGGAAAATGTTCTCAATGGAGGCCTCAGTGGTCAAGGCTAAGGTGGTTCACATTCAAGTGATCTAGTCGTTGCTAGCGCTCATGTTGCCCAACTTTCTAGCCATACGGTTCAATTGTAAATTCCAAGTTCTTTCTTGGTTATAGGGCAGCTTTGTGTGCCTCAAGCTTCTGTCCTTGAGGGTGTAAGATTATTGTACATTAGCAATCCAATAGTATAAAGATTGATCAAGATTTGCATGTTAAGTATCATAAGCAAAAGAGGATTTCCTCTCTCGCTCATGCAGACAAATAAACTAATGTTTCGAGTCCATAGTATCAAACAAAATCCTATAAGGATGTCATGATTCATTCAAGAGATCATCGAATAACTAAGGGTTTCAAGTTGGCTAACTAATATAGTGGTTTAGGACTTCATCTCTTCTTGGAATGAAGCTTCCGTCGTTGTCTTGAAATGTGAAAGAGATGGCGATTCCCAATGCAAGCAGTTTGCCAAAGGTGTGTTATAACAATTTTAGTCACAGGTAATCTTTTTACAGAAGGTGGAGTCAGTTGGGGTTGAGTTTTGGAATTGGACAAAAAACTATTGAATGAGCCTCTTTAGGATTCTAACCATTACGAGGGGACCACCCCCTTGGCTTCGCTAGGAGTTGGCCTAAACAGAGGCGCTGAGTGTTGAGTGACAGTATCTCAACTTGAGACTTGCCCCCAAGGACGCAGCTAGTGGCTTGAATATTTCTACCACGCCAAACCCTCGAGGTGCATGGTAGATGACAACATCTTTTGGCGTCGTTGCCAGGGATAAATCTTTTTATTCCCGGAGTACAACTTTTCTTTTTACATTTTTCTTTTTTGCTTTGTTTAATGAATGTTTAGATTAGATCTTTATTTTTTCATCTTGCAACTCCACTAACCTTTTTCCTTTTTACATTTACAAAGAAAAGCAGAAAAATTTATTTTTGTGATAAAGTATTTAATGCCTAGTTTTTCTTCTCACATGACAACTCCATTGAAGAGATAAAACTATGTTTCTCATCATTTTGTTGAGATTGATTGTGTGTAGATGATCCCATACAACAGTAAAATTTTAAAGCTAATTGTTTGACAGCTTTCCTGATTCAGTACCAGATGTTCTTCATTGTTACTACAGCTCTAAATAGTTGAATTCAACTATGGGTAAATAAGGGCTTCGTACTCTCTTGCTTGATGCATGCCCCTCTATAGATTTCTCAAATGTTTGTGGATTTCCTAATGATTGTTATAGCCATAAAGAGCTATATAAGGTTGCCCCAGAGTTTTTTGGAAATAATGGTGATTCACTCACCCATCATATTGTAACTTTCTTCAAACTGGCGACTGATTTTAATGTAGTTCATGAGGATGATTTGATGATCATATTTTCTTTTTCCTTGAAGGGGGATGCAGAGAATTGATTCAATGACCTTCCTGAAAATTCGTAGTTTCCATGGTTGATTTTTTCGAATGTTTCCTTTTGCATTGGTATGAAGGAGAAGTGGGGGAGATTAAGCAGCTTGTAAAAGAATATGATGCCCCCTCCCTAGAACACAGCCTGATGCTAAAAAAGAGATTCATAATGACCCCATTGAAAAAGCACATAAGGATCTCTTGAGTGAAGATATTATTGAAAATCCACCTCATGATGCCAATGAAGATTTGGAGTGTGCTCAGTTTTATGGTAGTGAGGATGATAATACTTATACTCCAGATCTACCTCATGAAGAAACCATCACAGAAGCTTATAAAGAAAAGTATCATGGAGTCTATATTACCGGTATATGATGAAACTCCTCCATGTTCTCCACATGGTGATGATGGTTTGGTAGGTTTGTTGTCTTGTAACATCTTCGAAACCAAGCTTTCTGAAGAGGATTATCATGAACATGAGGAAGCCTCAACACACCAAGAGCATGATGCATTTGATGAAGACTCCCCCATATTTGACAAAGATGTTGAAGATAATAATTGGTCATTTATGAAAAATCCCATTTGTGATATGTCTAGAGAGGGGAGTGTTGATTTAAATTATTTTGGAGGTTTTATTGAAAATCCTACCTATGATATATCCACAGAAGGAAGTGTTCATCTTGAGACTGTGAGAAATCCTGATATTGAAGAGGAGCATTCAAAATTTGCATATGATCATTAAGAGTCATTCACAAATGTAAGTAATGAGGACATAGAGAAGCAGTGTAGTGAAGAGCTAGATGTGATGCATCAGCTATCATCTTCAAATCCAAAGCTTCCTTATAATTTGGAGCAGCTTGGGGTCTATACAACGAGTTATCATTCGATAAGACTTGATGGTCAATATGATGGTGTAGTTGATCTGCCTCATCATGTCGATTTGTGTATTAGTCCTATCTAGTAATGGATAGAAACAACCTGTGCGAGCACCTACCAATTTGGGAAGAAGTTTGATGACATTATTCATGCCTATGATTTCCCATCCAGCCTGCCCATTCTGGATCATCAGGCAAATTTACATTTTCTGAATAATATATTCTTGCTTTGGCTGGTAACCAAAGACGAGACAATTTTTTTTATATTAATAAAATGCTTAGGTGGTTACATTGGATTTTTTATTACACCTAACCTTTGTATGTCATGTTTAAAGTAGGAAAAAAAGCTCCTTAAAGTGAGCATTTACTTTTTGCATTTTGGAGTGAGAATAAATAACTATTTATTTTGGTTATGTTTTTTGAATAATGCAACTTATGGTTCATTTGGTTTTTACATAAAATTTGTGCTACTAAGGTTTTTCTTGTTAAGTTGAGATGTTTTTACAGATTATAGAAATGGGAGATTCTGGGGTCCTTGCATGCTCCTTGCCTGAAAACTAGATTGAGCATACGTCCCACAGTTGGAGCCAGATGTTATCCACTGAGTTGCACTTAGGTGGATTTCTAGTGAGTCACTGAAGTTATGAACAAGTCCTTTGTTCATTATCAGTGCTCAAAAGTTTAGAAAATCTTTCAGGGCCAATCTTGGCCCCATTTTTTAATTTTTTGCATGTTCATACCCTACGGGGCAATTGTAATAAGTTGACGTAGCATGATGACTTTTTGTAAAAGGCTTGGCCAACTTAGACTTAGCTATCAATGCGGTACTCTAGAGTGTTTTTTCCTTGTTAATTATATGTTGCTTGTCAGCGACATATAATTTCCGAGTTTTTCACTCAAATCTTCAAAGCTGGAGTATTTGCCTTAGTGGTTAGGCCTTATGAGGTTATTAAAGTCTATGTGTCTATGTATATTACCACGCTAGTTAACATTTTTGAGTCATATGAACATGCACTAAGTCCCCCCTAAGTTTTTTTAATTTTCGAGAATAAACATTTTCCTGTAAAAACAGGTTAATTTTTTAACAAGTTAATTGTAAAAATTCAAAGTGTCATAAAGGTGTGGCTAGCTATGTTGCACGAGTACCGCTCTCGGCTATTAGGAATGGCGTACCAAGCGTTCCTGCATACCTAAGAGCTTTGAAGCTGGTACGAAACGCTCCAAAAGTGGTGGAAGCTTCCTCGGATACTCAGGAGCTTTTCAAGTACTTCGCAGAGGCAAAATGGCCACTCCCAATAGGAGTTTCCTAGGATACTTGTGGTTGGGAGCTTGAGGAAGCTCCCAATCCATCAAGGAGCTTCCTCAAGCTCCCAATCACAAGTACCATGTTTTGGAGCTTCCTCATGCTCCCAACTCGCCGAGAAGCTTCCTCATGCTCCCAACCCACCGACAGACCAAGCCATAGAAAAATATTGTGAAAAACAAAATGAACACTTTGCAAGAAAGATAAAAATGGCACAAAATTCCTTATTTTTGTCATTCCTTTATTTTCCAAAGCCCTACGGCCATATCTTTGAGCAGAAATCGACACGGTTACAAATTATTTTGATTGTTATTTTTGACAGGTGTTTCTTTTCATTACCCACAGCAATTGTTTATTAAATCACAGTCATTCCTTTTATTTGCCAAATCAGCCTGTTTGCTCAGTCGTTGTGTTCATCCATTACATTGGCCACATATTGATGAATATAATAATTGTATATTAATATTTCATTTGGGGTCAGTGGCAAGATCAAAGTGATGTCGTTCATATAACTACTCAAATGAAGTTAGATCAGCAAAATTTAAATAAACCTTCAGCTGCCAAAACAAATTTATAATTTTATTCATGAGTTTTTGTGCTAGACTTGAACTGTGGGCAACAATAGATTTGTTTTGGGCTGGCAATAGGAGCTTACGCTATTTGATAAATAAATTTAACATTTATAATTTATCGAATTCGTCATAATGCGCGGTAAGAGACTCGGGCTTATTGATCATTAAGTGGTAATGATATTCATTGTTTTGTTACTTTGGTTAACAAAATAAGCACAAAATTGCTCTATAGAGGCACAAATGCTCTACACCAACAAATTGGTAGACTTGCATTTATTTACAGATTGAGATAAGTATTCAGATCTATCTCTATTGGAATGGTTTTGGTTTGCTTTCTATTTGCAATATCATGTATGGTGCCTTAAAAGTTAAACCCATTGGGAAATATGCCAATATAATATATATGAATTCTAAAATAATAAAATAATAAGATATGCATTACATTTATTATTGCCCCATTATTTTATAAACTTAAAAATTTTAATAGTTTATATTGTTACCAACTATTTTGTACAATAATTGAACTTCCTATTGAGCCGCCAGTTATCGAGCATGATGAATGCTCATCTCCAGAGTTCAGAAGTTCAGTGTGCTCCAGAGTTAGTCAGTTTTTGGCTGAATTTTTATTTTTTGTAAAATACATGTTCATACCCCCTTGGGGGAATTGTAAAAAATGCCCTAGCATTTAAATTTTTATAAAAGGCTCGGCTTCCCGGACTTGAGCATCAACCTGACTAGCCCAGAGTGTTTTTTCCCTTGGTTATTATTGGTTGTTGAACAAACGACTAATAATTTCTGAGTTTTTCACTCGCACCTCCAAAGCTGAGGTAGTTGTCTTGATGTTTCGACCTTAGGAGGTTATTAGAGCTTTCGTGTCAGTGTTTTTCATCATGCTAGGCATTCTGATTGAGTCGTATGAACATGTACTAGGTCCCCCTAGAGTTTCGTTTGATTCTGAGAAAAAATAATTTTCTTCGTTTTGTAAGCCATTTTCTAATGGTTTAAATGAGAAAATTCAAAATGTAAAGAAAAAGTGATTTGGAGTCCGTTTTCAGCATGGTTGGGCTCATTTTCAAGCCTGAAGCAACATCTTTACTCCACGGGCCACTTTCACTATCGGTCGGGCAGCCCGAGCACCCGTGAGGCAGTATTTGGATAAAAATGCATCATAGTAGCATTTAAATGCTAAATTTTGACATTTTGGCACTTGGTCAAAATATTCAAAAAAGTCAAAATTGAATATTTTAATGGTGTGGTGACTTGGCATATGGGTTCCCATTAACTTACGACCCTCTTCCACATGATGGAAGTTAGATTTTGGTTTAAAGTTTGAAATGTGAATTTAATTGCATGAAGAGGTGACGTGAGGGTGAAGTGAGCTCACGCGTATGTGGTGTTGGTGATGAGTGGGATTGGGAGGGACCGAACTCATCCACTCATAAGTTATAAAATAAACCATGTATCCATTACCACACCATTGCGATTTGTTTTAAAGCTTGAATTATTTCATAAAGAGGGTGATGTGAGGAATGGTCATGATTTCTTTAAAAGGAGGTGACGTCAAGGTTTGGTGGAATCGTGGCTTGCCAAAGGGGCGCCTTCCTTGATTTATGGCCACCAATGGCTCAGCTCCTTTCAGTCTCGGTGTTAAGAAATCAATCGGCTCCAAGTTTCGTCTCCATTCAGGGTTTGCGCCTCCACTATATCCTCACGCCTACCCCAATCATTGCTCCGAGTTCATGGAATTAAGGAAATTCACCCTAGGTTTGGCTCTCTTCAAGTGTCGAGTCTGTTTTAGGTTTTAGGTGGTAGAGTTTTTGTATAAAGAGAGGTGCATTACACTCTCTTCGGAGGGAGAGTTTGGCATAGAAACTCTGGTGGAATTTGTAAGCTTATTTTTGTTAATAAAATATTGAGACTTCAGAGGTCATTTGATGGGCTTTTGGCATTGTGTATCCATCCTATGTGAAGTAATATCTCTTTCACCCCACCCTTGTATTGCAATTTGATTATTATGTTTATTGAAGACTAACAATCTAGTACTTAGGCTTCTAATCAATTTGCATTGAGTGTTTGTGTTTTCAGGGATTGCATCTAGTAGGAGCTCTCGACATCTAATACCTTCACCATACAAATGTTCCATTATTAATATATTTTGTTTGCAAGGTTGCAAGCGGTTCCGAATCTTTCTTTCCTTCTCCAACAAACTTCTAAAAAACTCTTTTTGGTTACTAGTTACTAGTCCTGCCCATCTCTAAGTTGTTGAAGATCGAAGTCATACCTTTCTCCAAGCCTAGAATCTCCCACCAAGCTTGCCATCTTGCTTTTTTGGCTTGTCTTGGTCTCTTGCTTTTGTCTTCCTTCCTCTTCTACTAGTCTTCTCGTCTCACCCTTCCTCATTCGTCCTAGATCCCCTTTCTCTCCTCTTTCTTCTTATTTTTCTCTTTTGTCTTCCTACTTGCCTCTCGTCTTATCTTTCTTTCTTCGTTCCTCCTCTCATCCATCTTCTCTCTTCTACTTCCTTTTTGTTTGCTCCCCCTTCTTTTGGTTAGTTTAGAGCTTGCATTTTTCTTTGTTAGTTTAGTTTGTTAGTATTGTTAGTGTAGCTTTGCATTAGATCTCATTTCTATAGTTTTAGATCCATAAATTTTGTGCATTGTTAGATTTCATTCTAGTTTCATTACCTAGCTTACATCTTAGATTTAAGTTTGTAGATCTTAATCTTAGATTAGTTTCAAGTTTGATTTATTTTGCTAATTACTAATGAGTGCATGAGTTGTTTGGATTTTTGTTTGTTGTAGGTATTGAGAGGATAATAAAGTGCAAAGGTGAAGCAAAGAGAGACTTGAACCTAAAACACTTGGAAATTACCCAAAGAAGAAGAGAACCACATCAAGAAACCATAAGGAAGATCCAAAACCCAATGAAGATGGTGCTAAACAAGAAGATCTAAAGCTTCTCACTCTCCTTTTTGTAAAAGAAGTCATAAGACTTCTGGTTCCAAGTTTTTGCTTACTTTCAGTTCCCAAAAGGTTGAAAATCCTCAATATTGTACTTGATTAATAAAAAGGCTAAGTGGGATAAGGCCTCCCACACTTTGTATTTTCCTTCCCCCATTTGGGGAAGAGCCTTGGGTTTTCCTTTTGTTCGGTTATTAGCATGCTTAGAGTAGTTTCATTTTATGCTTAGACCACTAGTTGCTAGTTCAGTTTATTTTTGCTAAATTAGTTTCTTTCAAGTCATTGTTTATTAATCGTTTTGAGTTATCACTTGGTTTCCACATTTACAATCTGCTTGTCTCTTAAAAAGAAACCAAAGTCTCTTGAACTTGCCATAACCTAAGTCAAAAGCATGTTGATCAATTTGTCATTGATGCCAACAGTGTATGGTCATTGATGCCAACTATTGAGTCCTTGGTGCCCCTTGTGGAGCCCCTGAGGGTTAGTGTTTAGTTTGTGGTTGTTTTGTGCAAGAGGAGCCCTTTTGACCTTGTCCAAGCCCAAGCTTGAAGCCCTTGGAGGCCTTGAAACAATGACAAAAGTCTTAGTTACCCATTGACTTACTCAAGTGCCCCTAAGTTGTATCTTGGTCCCATTTGAGTCCATTGTCGAGTTCCTTACTCATGGTTGATATTTGGTTACTAGTCTTTGTGCTGCTTGTTATGCTTGTACTTGTCTTAGTCTCTTGATTGGTTGTTGGATGGATGATGTGGCTCATGTGTGTAAAGTATTTTATGTGTTGATAGTGAATCCCGTTGCTTGCATTGGATGGTCTTGAGGTTGTTAAGTTCTTGTGAGGTCCTTGAGTCCACAATCTTAGATCTTAATACTCTTGCATGTGGAGACTTAGGTGTTGGAACCCACACTGACGATGGTATATTGGAACCCATTCTTATGGGGTCCTTGGTGTCCTTGAAAGTTTAAGTCTTGAACCCACATAAATGTTTTGATGTCCCTTGGACGCTATATGGTCATTACCATGTAGTAGCCTTATGATCATGCATATGAAGCCCATAAGGTGTTGCAAACTAGTGGTGAGGTCTTTGTACCCCTCTTTTGGGGTGTTGGTACTCTTATAGTGATGAAGATATATAGTGGAACCATTGGATATGTTTTTAATGATATGGAGACATTGAACCATGATGATGTATGGTCCTATTTGTGGTTATATGGATATTGGGATTCAGATGGAGGTAGAGCCCATTGACATGCCTTGATATGTTGAAGAAGACTTTGAAACTCTTGTAGTTGGTGGTATGGTCTTTTGCACCCTCATGTGTGGGGTCTTTGACATCCTGAACAAATTGAGGATTTTAAGGGTATTGGACCATGGGATTGCAAATAAACCCATCATGGAGAGATAGCCCTTGCCGTTCCATTTCCAACGGTAGGTGGCATGTCACGTGGCTCCTTACGGTTGAAGAGATATAAATTTTTGAAGTTGGGGTACCCCACCTTTTTGGGTGAGCCAACTAAACAAAATAGAATTTAATTATTTGTAATTTTGAATTGCATGTCGGCTCAAGGTAATATTTTTTCTCTACAACCCATATAAATAGAATATCAAGCATTTCATTTTTTCATCACCACTTCTCTTATGAATTTTGCACATTGTGGAGAAAAGTGCGAAATTGTGTGACAGAAAAATTTCTGGGCATCTTCACTAAAATAGGCATAACTTTCTCATACGAAATCGGAATTACAAATTTTTTGGCTCGTTGGAAAGCTTGTTACGAGGGCTGTGTGATGACAGGATATAGAGTTTCTTTTGAGTTTTCTACTTTTTTCTCCATCTTGTTATCTTCAATAAGGTATGGTTCATGCTTCATGGTTTCTCTTGTAATGGCACATGTCTCTCATGGATAGAGTTCATCTTTGATCTTAGTATGTGAGGCTATATATTGGTATATCTCTTTAAAGTCATTCAATATGTTATGGAAGCTATGGTAATGGTTTTCTTGGCATATACCTTGATGTGATATTGATATAGATCTTGATGATTATCTTGGATAGATCTTGGTGATTATCTTGATTGTTGTATAAGTGTAGTATTGAATGAGAAGTTGACATAAGTATTAGATATTGTGAGTTATTTATTTGATCAACCTAAACGTTTTCTTTGAAAATTAGTTTTACGAGTGTTGATCATTGTGTCTTTGACCTAAGAGGAGTTGGATTGTTAATGACAACCTTTGACACTGTTGTAAGTGATTATTTGCTTGATATTTGTTTGATTTGTTGACTTGATTTGAGTAGAGTGGAAAATCCTTTTGTGTCTAAGAGTTTATGATATTAATTGAGTTTGACATAGTTCGTTAAGTCTTTTATCTTATTGGTTGAGGTTATTTGGTTGAAGTATATCATGTTTAACTGTCAAGTATTCCTTGAATGTGATTGAGGTTGGTTATGGTGTCATTGAGTTGAGTGTGTTTGAAAAAAGTTTGGTTCACAGTATGTGAAGTCTCTTGGTTGCTCAAATGTGTCTTTTACTTGATGAACTAGGCCAAGTAAGAAGGGTTGGTTGACTATCAAAGCACTTGATTAGGTTAACACAAATATATGATTGATTTGGCACAGGTACACAAGCATCTTGGTACAGTTGAGAAAGATCGGCACAAGTTGCCTTATGTGCAGTTGGTTTGACTCAGATTGGATGAGTTGTATGAGCAGTTGGTTTGACCCATGTAGACTGAGTCTGGTGTGCAGACTCAGATTGACTGAGTTGGTTGATGTGAGAAACAGATTGATTGGTACAGGTTGATTGTACATGTTGATGAGTATTGTGATACAGTGGACAGTGATCGTTTGATGAGTAGTGATCAGATAATGAGCAGTGGCTAGTAGTGGCAGTTGTTGTGCAGTGTGGTACAGATTGTGCAGTGTAGCACAAGTGTTGATTAACAGGTCCGCAGGATCAGTGCGGTTGTGGTTCAGCTGTTTCTATCTTCATATCAGGGTGGCAGGACGGGACAAGGAAAGGAGGTTGTAGCCTCCTTCCGGTTGAATTCGGAAAACTAAGGAGTGGCAACTTCCTTCAGGTCGTAGCCTGTAAATCAGGGGGTCGTAGCCTCCTTCTAGTTGAAGCTGGAAAATTGAAGTCTTTGTAATAAGGGGGTTGTTGCTTCCTTCCAGTTATTTCTGGAAAACTATTCTAAAAAGGCTTCCGTGGTTTTCCCCCTAAGACTTTGGTTTCCACGTAAAAATATTGTGTACTGTGTTGCTATGCCTTCTATGTGATGATGATGATATGATGATGACAACAATGCTGATGATGATATAATGATAATGTGATAATGCATAATATTGAATAAGTTGTTGATTATAAAAGTTGAAAAAGTAATAAAGACTGCACACACAAATTCACCCCCCCCTCTCTGTGTTCCTGGTGTATCCAATAGAGCACTCTCTGTCGCAGAGCATAGTTACATTGCATTTTCCTTGCATTAGGCATATAAATTAGCCAAAGTCTCTTGAACTTCTATCATAAGACAAAGTCAAGAGCACTTATTATCACCAACTTTGTAGTTGCCTATGTATGATGGATCCAGGATGGATGGTAGAGGGGCAAGCAACTAAGGAGGTGGAACCAAGACTGCCTAGACTCCCAAATGGATGGTTTTCACACCAATCAAGGCAGTCTTCGCTTTATGTTATCTAAGTCCGAGACAACAAAGGGGGAGACCCAGATCTACTCCTGACAGGAGACATCAGACCTAGACACCAGATCAGATTAAGTAGGCTTGAGGTACGTAAGGTGTAAGGTAATTGAAGACCCTAGATCTATGGGAGATAATACTAAATGGACCAAGGCTTTGGATGAGGGCTTCAGTCATATGAGGGTTGATCCAAAGTGAAATACAAGTGACCTATAGGGGTAATACTAGATCTCGGGTTGAGGTACTAACAACTGATGAAGATAGTCGCTGCCTTGGGAAACGTAACCGAGACAGGGTGAGCAAGGAAAGAGTTGAGACTGTCTAGTACCAAAGGGATAGACTCAATGAGAGATATGACAATGTCAGATTACCTGAGTCATCAAGGAGCAGTCAACTTTCAGGGGAAAGAGCTCAAAAGAGGGCTAGCGCTAGGCTTGGAGATCAGTACATGTTGGGCCTTGGGCAATGGAGTCAATATTTGCACAGCGTTAGAGTGGACCCACTTGGGATATGCCTTGATCTATGGACCCAGGAAAGTGTTTGGCCCGAAAAATTCAGTTTGCAAGGGAAACCAACAGAAGGAGGGCTAGCGTTAGGGTTTCGAGAGGCAGATCTGTAGATCTAGGAGAACCAGGAGACTATCAGCTCAGCGTTGGAGTGGAGATGAGATCAGAATGGCCTGATCTACAAACCCAAGTTAGAAAATTTTAGAAAAATAATCAGATCTGGGAAAGTCAAAATCTGATGAGGGAAGCTAAGATGTTGAAAGTCAGTTTTTCAAATCTAGGGCTACCTGGCAAGAACTAGCTCAGCGTTGGGGGTGTTTTGGAGTGAGGGAGACTTGATCTACAAACGCAAGTGATTATTTTCCGGAAAAAGTCAAATCTAGAAAAGTCAAAATTTCAGTAGGGGCACTGGGGTTTGAGCAGTCAAAAAGTCAGATCTAGGGCAAACCAGTCACAATTTGGGCAACGTTGAGGTTGATTTGGTGAGAGGGATGCCCGATCTACAAAACCCAAAAATGGTTTGTTCAAAGATCAAGCGGTTCCCCGATTAAGTATTTTTTGAATTTTTATTATTTAGGAGTTTTTCAGAAAATTTGAAGAAAAGCAGGTACAATGGATTAAGATCTGAAAGTGAAGAGACTGACCTGTAGATCTTACCTAGAAATGCTTGTAGATGCCTTGATGATGATGACCCCCGCCATCCCGATCAATTCCGAAAAATCTGAGTGAGTTCTAGGACCAACGTTCTGCTCCAAGTGACCAATGCACCTCCTATCCTGCACAAGCAAACGTCAACAATATCAGATTTATTGTACCATGAAAGAAAAAGCTAGATCTACAGAAAAGTAACAAGATGTAATCATAGATCACAATGAAGCTAATGAAAACCCCCTAATACAAGACGAAGACAATCCGAGCGAGTTGAGGTCCCCCTACAAAAACATTGCAGCTTAAAACGCCCTCCTGTAGAAAAGACAATGATCCCGAAAAAAAATATAGATCTCACACACTATTCCGAATGCTAGGAAGCAAAAGACTTTCCAATCACCACCAAAGAACATCAGATGCAAAGCAGATCCAGAAAATATCCACAAAAAAATCTTTCTATTATTCAGATTCAAGAGCCAAAGACCTCTTACAAATGAGAAGCTCTCTCATTTAAATAGAAATGAGAAAACCAAAATCCTAACCACTTTCAAAACGAGTGGCTAAGATTAAAAGATATAAGTGTTCTAATCAATGGTTGAGATGAGCTCAACATACAATACATGGATCAATATAACCATAAAGTACCAAAGTGGACTAGATTACCCATAAAGAGGGTACCCCACTCAACAAGAAATAAATGAAGCACATGGTGGGTCCATGAAGTGTTAACTAACTCCCTCTGGCACGATAAAATAATATAATATTTTAATTTTTTGACTTTGTGCCTCTTTGACGAAATCGTGAGCGTCCCAAATGCTCCAGAAAATAATATAAAAATGCCCAAAAAAATAGGTGTGGGCCCAATCAAGTGTTGCATCTGCTGGTGAAGGTGCGGAGGACATCACACTCATCATCGGGACTCATCCCATGTCATTTCCTTGCCTCAGTAGCCCAAATTGATTCCTTCAATAGCCATTTAATCATTTTTAAATCTGCCTCAAGAATCGTGAACCTGCCAAAACAGCCTCCTAGGGTGCCCGCGTTGTCAAACTGAGCCCACCAAGCTCTCTGGGATGGGAGTACTGTGGTACAATCAAGTGGCTGCACCCCCTATGCCCAATACAGCACCCTAGGAGATCCCAATAAAACATCTCCCTGCTCGGACACATCATCCTATGAAGCAAAACTGCATCAAAAAGGTAAAATGAGCCTGATCATCTCTGCAAGTGCACAGAACTGAAAATAAGCTATCTCACTAGACTCAGAGAGTCCAAATCCATCTAGGGTGCATACTCATACCCCTACCAGGTCTCTGCCTGATCATCAATAATATCCAATAGACAATATAATCACCTGTAAATGACTAGATACCAATAATATAACTCAAGCTACCATCCATCTGCTACAAGTGTTACAAGGCTAAGACATGCTCTACAAATCATTTAAGTAACATTTATAACAAGTAGCAATCACCTCACTGGCGGTACATCAACCAAATACATATATAGGGTTTTATTTATTATTACTCAGACCAGGATTTCAGGACTATACTCACTTCATAGTTGTAGTCAATTTGCTAGTGAAGGCTGAAGGCTGAAATTAACAAGGTTAGTGTAAAGGATGACTTATCAACTTAACATCATGACACTTTGGATATGTGAAGGGAATACTCACTATAACCACATGACGGACAAACAACAACAGAGGGAATGGAAATGCCTCACAAATGGTTGAGTTGTTCAGAGAGTGCTTATTCAACTTAGGCATCATGTCTACATCAAGTTTGACCCAGGTTCATTAGGATCATCAATTTTATTTCCATGGCCTTTATGGCCTATATGACCTTTTGGGTACTTCGCCAGTGCTTAAAAACACAGCTAACTGCAGCTTTCATCTAGGACATATTCAAATTTATAAGGTCAGCAATATTTGGATATAGCATATATTTAACCATTGCTTTTGGGACCTTTTCTTATACCCTTCATGGAGCATTTTAGAATTTCATTGCTCTTGCCCTTTGCTTGTATCTGTTAAGAAACACATTTTAGATTTTACATTTTCTATGGGCGCATATTAAACATTTCCAATATAAGTAGTACATAAGCTTTCAGTTTTAGCCAACAACATCTCAAGTGACTAGGGGGAGTTCTGCATAGTGTCAAACAACAGGACAACCAACCAAAATGATTTAGGCATACAATCCAACTCACCAAAGGCAAGTTCTGTCACCAACTCAAAGCCAAGACACACTAGAAACAGGGAGGTTTGTCGAACAAAGGTTCTAGCGGAGAAAAGGTCCTCCATGCCATAAGTCAAGTAGTAAGTCGGGTTAAAAACAAAACTGGAAATAAACGGACGAGTGGAGATAGTGAAAGATGAAGCCAACACTAGCAAGCCAAAGAATGGTGGGAATGAATACCTCTATTCTCCCTAGGGAGGGTAAAACCAATGGGTATAGATCAGGAACTTCCAAGTCTAAGTAGGACACCAATACATAATACAAATACATCCAAGTCCATATATTTATGACTGCCAGATCATGACGCTAAATGCTAGTATATGTCACAAAGATGAATATAAAAGCAATGATAACCATAACACAATAAAATAAATGTCGAGTCCTGCAAATAATCCATCTGAACCATCATCTATCCAATGAGAAAGCATTAATATAAATCTCGGCATCAATAACTGCTCCGTAAATGACTAAATGGCTACATTAGTCCTCAGATCTGAGTGTCCTGACTCAGTCCTGACATGGGAGAGTGCATTAGTCCACGAATAAAATAATGATCCGTCAAAACTGCTCATCTCAGCATCTCATATGTAAAAGATATGGCTGAAAAATAGAATATGGTAGCTCGACTACTATATATGTGATAACAACACTCTCTATCGAAGAGGTTCATCTTTGTGCTCATAATTAATAAAATCTTTCCAACACACATTCCCCATAAAATTTACTTTGTTGCTTTCCATCACTTAGTATGCTTTGTCGACCTTAAAATGTTGGATTCGAACCCAGAACGGTGATTGAAAATTGATTAATCTTACAAGTGACAACCATATGTAAAACTTTCAACCCCATAACCAACAAACCGGCGTTGTCGATAAATACTGAGGTAGTGGGCAAATTCTTGCTAGTGACACCGAAACAAACCGTTGTCTCAGAGTTCAAAGAGGTTGGTTAAGTTCCTTGGACACCTAGCCTAGAATACTGGACGGTCCGACATGTCATTGAGAGGAGCCACTGAAGGTATATCCTCCGGTTGATACCTTGTGTTCTTAGCCATAATAATCAAGATCACTAAAAAATTTATAAAATTTACAAAGAACACTTGCAAAATGATCTCACAAACACATTGAACGCTTGTATCTTTGCATCCCAAGCACTACAATCTTGACTTCGTTACCCATCGGATAAGGCACTGGTCTTGTGTTGATTTCATTTATATATCTGAAGTGCATATTTTATTTCATTATGGATGCCTTTGCTTAAATCAATCAGTTGTGTTGTCCTTAAATTATTGCAAGTATACCTTTTGTGCTATTTAAATTTTGAATCTGTGATCTTTTCACCATAATAAACTCCTAAACAACACCCATCTGCATCACCATACACCAAAAACACTTAAAATACATTGAGCCATTGAAACTCCTTATTAGGGACTACCCCCCTTGGCTTCGTTAGGACTTAGCCTAAACGGAGGAGCTAGGAGTAGGTGACAGAACCTGGCTCTGTGCTTGCCCCCAAGGCCACACCTCTCCCACTTTCATAAGTGAGGAGACAACTTTCAGAAGATTTCTGTTGTTGGTGTGCATTTGGCGAACAACATATATTTAATATTTATTCGTTGTTATGCTGATGGAACTGCTTGTTTTAAGGTCAGATCAGATCAAGATGTGCTTTGCATGAATCTCTTCTTATTCACATCCATCACACAAACAAATCTCATTTAACTTTCACTTAGTGATATAATTTTATAAGTTTAATTGACAATGTACATTTTTTTATCTTTGAGCATTTATAGTTAACTTGTAAAATAGGAAAAAAATTAAAAACTGAACTCATTATTTATTAAATTTATGTTTTTTGAATATATATTTAAAATTTAATATATTATATTATTGTCGCTCCCAACCTGACGTTTCCTATAAATTTGGGCAGAGCTTCTGACCGTACCGAATACTCGTGTTTGCGTACAGGAAACTTTTGCAACATATGTGGCTAGGGGTCTGAATTTGCCATGGGGGTGCCCGTTTTCAAACCCAACGCACCCTCTTTACCCCAAAACACATTTTCCCTAAATTTTAAGTGATTAATTTATCACTTAAGTGAAAAATCTCCAAAAATGCAAAAAAATGAATAAAAATTTTTTTTAAAAATGGAGAAAAAACACTTCTCTAAATCAATGGGAACTTATCCCAAACATGTTCCAGTTCAACTAAGGATGATGTTGAGGCTAATTGGATACCAAATCAAGATCAAATCAAGTCGATTTCAATCAAATCCACGGCGGGGCGAATTTCTCCTTAAGGGGACACATTTATCCATGATAGGCTCGCCTCTTGTTGTATATGTGTCACAGAAAGAGGCAAGGGTGACCTACCTTGTGAGAGGTGGCACCTACCACCTCTAGTTCACTCTAGTTCGCCCACAATCATCTCAAAAAGCTCCAACACTTGGCAAATTCACCCCCCTTGGAGTTTGCTCTTATTTTTCCTATATAAGCAACACCTTGGCTCTCATTCAAACTAGTTCGAGTCGGATAGAGAGTAGGCTTGCTAATTGTAATAGTTATAGTTGTTTTGCTTGAAATAAAGAAGGATTTGGAGGCTAGATGGTGTCATATTCTATTGTGTGGATTTAGTCTCTCCATATATGTATTAACCAGACCTCACAAGTATCTTGGCAAGCTTTTGATCAGTTGCAGGTGTCCTAGATTGGAGAAAGCGTTGATCTAGTTTGCTTCCTCATTTTCTCCAACATATTCAAGGCACAGTGCCTCGACATTCCACAGCAAAGCTCCATAATTGATCATTCGGGCACCATGCCACCTCTTCTTCTCTTTCTCAATTTAAATCACTTATTTCCTTGGTTACTTTTTTCTTAAGCTAACATTATTTTCAGATATGATATATAAAAATTACATGCATACATCTAGAGTCATTTGAAAGATTCAAGTCATTTTTAACTAAATCTAGCTTCAAGAAAGTTTTCATTTTTACAAGTTGTTTTAAAGTAGATCCAAAAACTTGTTAAATGAATAGTTTTCTTAGAATTTAAAAGTTAATATCTAGTATCAAAGTGCTTTATTGGAAGCCCCTTAAAGGCTCTCCAAGATCCTAAGAAATTGCGTCTCACAAGCCCAAATTTCTTAGTTCATTGTTTCCTAGATTTAGCCTCTACCTTAGCATAATTTTCTAGTATTTTTCTAGTTTGCCCGAATCACTCTTATAGTGATTTTGGGCACTTTTTCTACTAATTAACTTTGCTGGTTTTTGTATTGTGACAGCAGAAAAAGAAGATTTGGGCACCAATTTTGGCAAAGTTCAAGCAAACAAAGACATCCTTGAAGCCTCCTCTTTTTCCTTAGCTCTTTTCCAATAAATCGTAACCTTTTTCCTTCGATCTTACAAGGAAAAAGAGGTTTTCTTTAAGCATTGTAAATATCATAATAAAGGAGATCGGGTGGGCAACCAAGTGCCCATGGATTTGCACTTGTCTTTTTGTGGTGTAATTTTTCTAACATTTTGTTTTACTTTTGTAACATAATCACACACTCCGCCTTAACAAACTGTGTAGTTTCTAATGTAGTTTCAGAATTTAATTTTACGTTTTTCCTATTTTCAAGTAAAGTAACTGGAATAAAACATCTGTAATTTTCGTGTATGCTTTTGCCCATTGCAGGTTCGCCCTGAGCTTTGGGATAACCAAAAGCAGAAGTGTGCACTCATTAATTTTTAACATCTAAATAAAAACTCAATTTAATAAAATCAATCACCCTTGAAAACATACGAAAATCCAGCGTACATGAAGTTTGTCAATTGTGGGCAAATTCTTCAGAGAAGGCAGGAACCACTAAAAAGTGACCGCAAGGCCCTGTTAGGATACACTCTCGTTTGGTGTAATGTTGGACACACCCCCGTGACTCCATCTAGCCCACATTTTCTTGCGAGGAGCCACTTCTGTCAAAATCCGGACACATTCCACGTACCTCATGGTATATCGAGAATCCCCTTTCCCTTATCCATTTCGTCCATAGTAACTAAAACTGACCAAGATACACTTACACAACATTCCCCTTACAGCACTAATTGACTCCATTGGCACTGGTCTACTTGCAATGATCATACTTTTATTTAAGTGAATATTTTGTTGATGGAATATATAATTGTATGTTGTTAAGGTTATCTAAATTCTATGCAAGTCTTGTTTCAGTAATCTTTTATTTCAAACTCCTAGACTAATTCCATCTTTTTGTTTCTTAGCTTAAAAACCTTAAATTCTTTTATAGTGACCACCCCCTTGACTTCACTTGCAGTTGGCCTAGATGAAGGAGTTGAGTGTTGAGTGACAATATCTCAACTCGAGACTTGCCCCCAAGGAAACACCCAATAGCATGAAGATTTTTGCCATGCTAACCCCCCTTGAGGGACGTGAAAGGCAACAACATTTTTTTCAGACCTCCAAATCCTTTCTATTATTCCAAAATAATATTACAAACTACAATACAAAACTTGAGCATTCCTTCGACCCTTTGATCACGCTCTTTTCTCCTTCTCCCCTCGGGCTGAAACCCCCCCTCCTGTCACACCACCCTCCCCAGGAACACCTCTTACTACTATCATTTTTGACAAGTGGGCTCTAGGAACATTCTCTTCCCACCTTCGTCGGATGTGTTGATGAAATTGTCATTGATGCCAACATGGACTTGCAGTGGCCCCACAGGATGTCATTGATGCCACCAAGTCCCACCTGCAATGCCTAGACCCCTAACAGAGTGGGTTTGTGCCTTGAAGCACCTTGACAAGGTCCCTATACCCACAAGGCTGGATCTTGATGCCAGTTGAAGATGTTGAAGACCCTGCTGATGGTGTTGAAGACTCTGGAGATGGTCCTGAAGCCCTTGCAGACTATGGCGAAGCCTTAGATGGGTTGGAGAAGCATTAATGACCCATTATGTTGTCATTCATGCTCTGATGGTGCCATGGTACCCTAAGAGAAGGTCTGGCAACCCCACAGGTGATGTCATGATGGATCTTGACCCATAGAGGTCCCCTTGCGTGGCTAAGGTGGTTGAAGAAGCCCATGATGCTTCTTGCTTGATGAAGAAGCCTTTGGACCCACATTTGTTAAATGGCATGATGAAGGCACCCACACATGTATGATGGTCCTTGTACCTCTGAAGGAAGGGTGAAGATGTTGTGTGGGGACACCTTGGGTTTTGGTATGCTTGTCGATGACTAGAAAAAGCATAAAACCTTTGGACTTCCCCACTATATTGATTACTTTAATTTAATGGTAAACTCGAATTAAAATATGAAGAAGCCCATGGTTGAAGCCCTCACTCAGGTTGACATGAAGTTATGCTTATGAAGAAGCCCATGGTTGAAGCCCTCACTCAGGTTGACATGAAGTCTTTGGTTGAAAAGTCCATCTTACTTGTTGGTAAAGAAGCTCTTGGCCTCTTGGTGGTCTCTTCTAAGTGGTGGGTTTGTGGTAACCTTGGTGTTGAAGTCACTTCTCTTAATGTGCTTTTTTTTCCTCCTTAAACCTTGGCATGGAAGCCATTGATGTAGACCTTGAAACCCACTCACATTGTGGTATAATGATCCTTGACAATAGATCTGTGATGAAAAAAATTTAAAGCCCATTTTTCCCTTCCTCTTATAAGGTCGGCCCAACAAAAATACAAATAAACAAATGAATAAAACCATAACAAAAATTAAAAATAAAAATTACAAAAATGACAGGTCGGCTCCTAAAAATAATGTGAAAAATGTGTATAAATACCCAAGTCATGCCATCATTTTGCAAGGGTAAAAAGTGTATAGCTCTGAGGAATTTCGGAAGGAGCAGTCTACATTTTTCAGAGAAGGAGCAGAGAAGGAGCAATAAATTTCGGGGGTAGGAGCAGGAGGCAAATTTTGATTGAGGAAATTTCGGGGGCAGCAGCATGAGGCAAATTTCGACTGAGGAAATTTCGGGGGCAGCAGCAGACCCGAAATTACAGAGTTTAGGAGCAGTCCGAAATTTAGCAGCAGAACACGTGGCAGAAGAAGTTACAGACCCGAGTTCTCAGTAATGAATTTGTTTTGAAGTGTTGAGAGGCAGCAGCCTCCCTAAATAGTTTGCAGCAGCAGCTAGATCCAAAGTTTTGCATGCAAATACAGTCCCAACAATCCAAAACATTGTAGACATCCTTTTTGTATTTTTTATCTTTTGAGACACTTCACACAGTCCGAATTTTGGATTTTTACTAGTGTTTACAAGCAGTGTTGACCAGCGAAGGAGCAGCAATAACACTAACTGTGGAGATAAGGCAGAATTGAAGACATCATTTGAGACATTCAAGTTGAAGTCATCTTGGTTCAATCTTTGATGATAGTTTGCAAACAGTTCCTAAATACACAGTCATGATGTTTGATCTCAGTATTGATAGTGTTTGACATCTTATTCGAGGAGTGATGTCCTAATCTCCCACAGATCAAATCTTGGACTTGCTTGGGTTTGACAGAGATTGAAGCCACCTACAGGAGGAGTCATACTCGGCCAAGATTACAGAAAGAAAGTGATATACAGTGACACATCTGTATGTGTAAGATGAAGGCTCCATACACTTCATGACGATGTTACATGATGAAAGCATCCAAGTAGCAGCAGAAGTCCTGAAGGCAGCAACAGATCCGAGTCTGGGATATAGTCTAAAGCAATTCACACAATCAGAGTTTGAAGCAGCTTAAGAGTATCAATCTGAAACTGGGGCAACGAGCAATCTGGGCTCCTTTTGAAAGAGAGGCAAAAATTCACCTCGCAGTCACACATCATGTGTTAATTCGGGTAAGAAAGACCACTGAAGAATCAACAGTCAATGGAGTTCTTAAGCAGTAAAAAAATTATCTCTGAGAATTCACGGGCATACTGAGGCAGTTAAGTTCTGAGCTCAAATTTTGATGTGTATCTAAAGATTCAAGTATCAAGGATCATTTAACGCAGCTGCAGCATGAAGAATCCATCTATATACAGTGATCTATGTCAGTAGAAGCAAGTTTTAAATGGATTAAACTCAGATACATCAATGTTGAAGATAAGGAGGGTTGTATTTCCCATTCTATCCTCATTGTTCTTGCTGTTGGAAATCGAATTTACTCACTGTAGATTGAGTCACTCTGAGCTGGACGTATATCTCTATTGTTGGCAGAATCAAAGCCATTCTCAAGTTACAGTAATCAGAAGTTCGTCGGTAACCCCACATTGTTGCAATAAAGAGGGTTGATACCACAGAAATCAATTCCTGTGTATATAAGACAGTCGCTAGCTCAATTGAAAAGAATCAAAACTTTGATGACCAGACTCTCGCTGACGAGCAAAGGTAACTTAGGATGACTAATAAGCAGTGGTTGACTGACTTCAGTACCTGCTTGAACTAAGATTGCATAACCTCAAGAGTAGGCTGCTTATGACTGGTTTTAAGGAATCCTTTAGCAAGAACTTGACTATGCATAAGAGTTGATTGTTCAACAGTGTGGTGACTAAATGGAGCTAACCCCAGAGAGCAGGTTTGCCTAAGTTCAGAGAGCAGATTGATTCTGTGTATTAGACTGAGTTTTTAGAACACATGTTGATTGAGTTTATGAGCTGACCTTCAGTTAGTTTGACTAATGCTACAAAGCTGATTTGACTGAGCATCTATCAGTGCATAGTTTGAATAAGTTTGGAAGGTTAAAGAAAGTTGATTTGACGGTGTTCTTGTGTGCTCTCTTGAACTATGTCAAAGTCATATTTTAGTGAGTTTTTAGAGAAAAACTTGAAGACTTGATGGTCTTGATGAGAAGCTTGACTTGACATGGCACTCAGCAATACAGTGACAGGTCTTGACATGAAAGTGACATATGACATCAGTGAGCAAATTGATCAATACCAGATTGACTTGATGATTTTGACAGTGGATTGAATTGACTGATAACAAACCGTGGCTTGGCAAGCAATGACAAGTTGATGACAGTAATGAGCAATTTGGCAAGTGACATGACCAATGATAAATGATGATAGTGATGAGGTGGCAATGATACCTTCAGCTGATGACATGAATGAAGATGTGCTCAGAAGATTATGAAGTCAAGGATAGTATGATAATAAATTGCTGATATCCTTTTTGATAGAATGCTCTTGGACGGAAGAAGATGCTGATTGAAGAAATGCTAGAGATAAGTGTTGATGTGATGTGACAATGATAACGTGGACAGAAAGATGATGTTGATGTGACAGTAAGCTTTAATTGTAAAAGCAAGCTTGTCTTGCTTTTGAGGTTAGGATACCTCAAACCCTTCTTAGCAGGGTCTAAGAAAACCAGGCAGGGTCCTAGATGCAGAGTAGATGCTCTTTGTATCAGTAGGTGTTGATTTTACCTAACGGTTGTAGCCGGACCAAAACTAATACAAAAAGATTACAAAATTATATGGTGTTGTGTTCTTTTGTGTTATGGTTCTTGATGATTCAAATGCTTATGATATGTGGATGATGAAGTGAAAGATGTTTATGAAATGATTATGAGATTGGTAGAATAATGGAATGATGAATTGGTAGTTAATTGTGACAAGTTAAGAAAAGTTGTAAAATTGGCGTCACACTGATTCACTCCCCCTCTCAGTGTCTAACAATTGGTATCAGAGCAGGCCTTCGTCACAAGCCTAGCAAGCTTGAAGGAGATCCTTAGACACAATGGAGGAAAAGAAAGAGTCATCAAGTAATGACGTGCCTGTACTTGATATTACAGATTATTTCAGTTGGAGAAGCAAAATGAAGGCTTATCTGAAGAAGTTTGGTATTTGGGAAATTGTCATCAATCCACCCGCTCCATCAAACAAGAAAGGAAAATCAGCTGCACAGAAGGAAGCAAAGAAGGACAACACTACAGCCTTGAAGTTCCTCATGGATGGACTTCCCAGCTCAGTGAAGGAAAGTGTAGGAGAGTACACTTCGACAAAAAAAACTATGGTTCAAGCTAGAGAGTGAGTATCGGAAGGCAAGACCAAAACCCGAAAAGACAAATCAGAAATCAAAAGACAAGCCCCCAGAAGAGCTCAATCAAGAAGAAGACAAACAAGAAGAGGACTCTAGTAAAGGTATGGACTCTTGTGATTATAATGATAGCTTGTGTGATGAAATTGAGAAGGTTCTTGCAGAAGATGATGAAGGGCTATCAAAGATTGCACATGAGATACATCTCACGTTGCTAAATATTGATCTCGGAGCCAATTGGTTCCTAAGCACAGTAAATCTGAACCAGAGTGATTTCACGAAGTTCAAAAAGAAAATCTTGTACTCCTTGAATGAATATCAGCAGAAGACCATGTGAATGAAAGTGTTACTTCTAAAGCTCAAATACAAGGACAAAGAGTTGCGAGATCAAATGAAAGACAAGGATGCTGTAGTTGAACAATTAAAGACTGAATTGATCAGTCAAAAGGAAGAATCAAAAAAGCCTGCTCAAGAGCTTGAAGAAACTAGAGAGGTCAATCATGATCTGAAGACTCGGCTGCAGGAAGCCAAGAGGACAGAAGAAATCTTGAAGAGTCAGCTAGAAGAAAAGGAGGAGACAGTCCAGAAGTTGGAAATGGAGGTAGTTGGTCTCAGGAATAAAGGTAAGAAGAACAAAGCCTTGGTCAAGTTCCAGGACAGTTCAATTGTCCTAGATAAGATCTTAGATTGCCAAAGATCTCCACTCGACAAAACTGGTCTTGGTTACAAGAAGAACAAAGAAAAATATGAAGATGACACTTGGTCTCTGAAGACTCCAGAAGCAGGTCCATCAACGTCCAAAGCTGCTCCCCATGCACCTGCACATGACAACAAGGACTTTGGAAGTTCAAAGATGAAACAAGAAGTTAGGTCTATTCCTCAAAGCAACTTCATTAAAGAAACAACTCTAAGACCCAGGTATGAAAATGGCTTCAATGGTTATTGTTATTTTTGTTCTAGCTTTGGTCATAAGGCTATGGATTGTAGATTCTATGGAAGAAGAAGGGCTAGAAGCTCCAATGTCTCAGTTAGATGTTGGACATGTAATCAAGTCGGACATGTTGCTGCCACCTGTCACACTTTGAGATGCTACACATGTAGTGGGTTTGGTCACAAAGCCCAAGAGTGTGCAAGTCAAAGAAGTCAACCAAGGAAGAGTCCTTCCTACACATCAGCAAGAAGAATCAGTGAACCTTGGAAGACCAATGCAGGAATATTTGAAGATCAGAAGACAAAGTCCTACAATCAGGGACGCTCTCAGGCATGGAGAAATGAAGTTGATCAAAGAAGTGTTGGAAGTTCCAACAGCTCAGTCAGATGTTGGTCATGCAACAATGTTGGTCACATTGCTGCACATTGTTGTACGATGAGGTGTTATAACTATAGTGGCCTTGGGCACAAAGCTCAAAATTGTGGGAGTACACGAAAACAATCCTTGAGAAGTTTCCTATACAGCTCATCAAGGAAAGCCAGTACCGATGAAGGATCAAATGCTCAAAGCACGAATGCCAAGAAGCAAGTATGGATGAGGAAGATTGAGCAGTTGCAGATAGGAGAGGTTGATCAGAGCAAGGACTATGGCTGCCATATGGCAAGCCAAGTGTAAGGTCTCTCAAAGACCTTAACACACCTTGAGTTCATGAGGCTGGAGAATGAACTCAAAGGAGAAAGGATGGTTACTCCAGGCATACAGACAAGTCCTAGGATCGTGCATATTGACAGGGGGAGCAGTGAGTAGTGATCAGAGATTCCAGACACAAGTATGCGGACACCCTTTGCCATTGATGCCAAAAGGGGAGAGATGCAGACAAAAGGGGAACATGCTCATAGGGGGAGCATGAGTTGTTGTCATCAATGACAAAGGGGGAGATTGTTGATGAAATTGTCATTGATGCCAACATGCACTTACAGTGGCCCCACAGGATGTCATTAATGCCACCAAGTCCCACCTGCAGTGCCTAGACCCCTAACAGAGTCGGTTTGTGCCTTGAAGCACTTTGACAAGGTCCCTGTACCCACAAGGCTGGATCTTGATGCCAGTTGAAGATGTTGAAGACCCTGCTGGTGGTGTTGAAGACCCTGGAGATGGTCCTGAAGCCCTTGCAGACTATGGAGAAGCCTTAGATGGGTTGGAGAAGCATTAATGACCCATTCTATGGTCATTCATGCTCTGATGGTGCCATGGTACCCTAAGAGAAGGTCTGGCAACCCCACAGGTGATGTCATGATGGATCTTGACCCATAGAGGTCCCCTTGCGTGGCTAAGGTGGTTGAAGAAGCCCATGATGCTTCCTGCTTGATGAAGAAACCTTCGGACCCACATTTGTTAAATGGCATGATGAAGGCACCCACACATGTATGATGGTCCTTGTACCTCTAAAGGAGGGGTGAAGATGTTGTGTGGGGACACCTTGGGTTTTGGTATGCTTGTGGATGAGGAGAAAAAGCATAAAACCTTTGGACTTCCCCACTACATTGATTACTTTCATTTAATGGTAAACTCGAATTAAAATATGAAGAAGCCCATGGTTGAAGCCCTCACTCAAGTTGACATGAAGTCTTTGGTTGAAAAGTCCATCTTACTTGTTGGTAAAGAAGCTCTTGGCCTCTTGGTGGTCTCTTCTAAGTGGTGGGTTTGTGGTAACCTTGGTGTTGAAGTCACTTCTCTTAATGTGCTTTTTTTTTTCCTCCTTAAACCTGGGCGTGAAAGCCATTGATGTAGACCTTGAAACCCACTCACATTGTGGTATAATGATCCTTGACAATAGATCTGTGATGAACAAAATTTAGAGCCCATTTTTCCCTTCCTCTTATAAGGTCAGCCCAACAAAAATAAAAATAAACAAATGAATAAAACCATAACAAAAATTACAAAAATGACAGTCGGCTCCTAAAAATAATGTGAAAAATGTGTATAAATACCCAAGTCGTGCCATCATTTTGCAAGGGTAAAAAGTGTATAGCTCTGAGGAATTTCGGAAGGAGCAGTCTGCATTTTTCGGAGAAGGAGCAGAGAAGGAGCAGTAAATTTCGGGGGCAGCAGCAGGAGGCAAATTTTGACTGAGGAAATTTCGGGGGCAGCAACAGACCCGAAATTGCAGAGTTTAGGAGCAGTCCGAAATTTAGCAGCAGAACACGTGGCAGGAAAAGTTACAGACACGAGTTCTCAGTAATGAATTTGTTTTGAAGTGTTGAGAGGCAGCAGCCTCCCGAAATAGTTTGCAGCAGCGGCTAGATCCAAAGTTTTGCATGCAAATACAGTCCCAACAGTCCAAAACATTGTAGACATCCTTTTTGTATTTTTTATCTTTTGTGACACTTCACACAATCCGAATTTTGGATTTTTACTAGTGTTTACAAGCAGTGTTGACCAGCGAAGGAGCAGCAATAACACTAACTGTGGAGATAAGGCAGAATTGAAGACATCATTTGAGACATTCAAGTTGAAGTCATCTTGGTTCAATCTTTGATGATAGTTTGCAAACAATTCCTAAATACACAGTCATGATGTTTGATCTCAGTATTGATAGTGTTTGACATCTTATTCGAGGAGTGATGTCCTAATCTCCCACAGATCAAATCTTGGACTTGCTTGTGTTTGACAAAGATTGAAGCCATCTACAGGAGGAGTCATACTCAGCCAAGATTACAGAAAGAAAGTGATATACAGTGACACATTTGTATGTGTAAGATGAAGGCTCCATACACTTCATGAGGATGTTACATGATGAAAGCATCCAAGTAGCAGCATAAGTCCTGAAGGCAGCAACAGATCCGAGTCTGGGATACAATCTAAAGCAATTCACACAATCAGAGTTTGAAGCAGCTTAAGAGTATCAATCTGAAACTGGGGCAATGAGCAGTCCGGGCTCCTTTTGAAAGAGAGGCAAAAATTCACAGAGCAGTCACACATCGTGTGTTAATTCGAGTAAGAAAGACCTTTGAAGAATCCGCAGTCAATGGAGTTCTTAAGCAGTAAAAAAATTATCTCTGAGAATTCACGGGCATACTGAGGCAGTTAAGTTCTGAGCTCAGATTTTGATGTGTATCTAAAGATTCAAGCATCAAGGATCATTTAACGCAACTGCAGCATGAAGAATCCATCTATATACAGTGATCTATGTCAGTAGAAGCAAGTTTTAAATGGATTAAACTCAGATACATAAATGTTGAAGATAAGGAGGGTTGTATTTCCCATTCTATCCTCATTGTTCTTGCTGTTGGAAATCGAATTTACTCCCTGTGGATTGAGTCACTCTGAGCTGGGACTTATATCTCTATTGTTGGCAGAATCAAAGCCATTCTCAAGTTACAGTAATCAGAAGTTCGTCGGTAACCCCACATTGTTGCAATAAAGAGGGTTGATACCACAAAAATCAATTCCTGTGTATATAAGACAATCGCTAGCTCAATTGAAAAGAATCAAAACTTTGATGACCAGACTCTCGATGACGAGCAAAGGTAACTTGGGATGACTAGTAAGCAGCGGTTGACTGACTTCAGTACCTGCTTGAACTAAGAGTAGGCTGCTTATGACTGGTTTTAAAGAATCCTTTAGCAAGAACTTGACTATGCATAAGAGTTGATTGTTCAATAGTGTGGTGACTAAATGGAGCTAACCCCAAAGAGCAGGTTTGCCTAAGTTCAGAGAGCAGATTGATTCTGTGTATTAAACTGAGTTTTTAGAACACATGTTGATTGAATTTATGAGCTGACCTTCAGTTAGTTTGACTAATGCTACAAAGCTGATTTGATTGAGCATCTATCAGTAGATAGTTTGAATAAGTTTGGAAGGTTAAAGAAAGTTGATTTGACAGTGTTCTTGTGTGCTCTCCTGAACTATGTCAAAGTCATATTTTAGTGAGTTTTTGGAGAAAAACTTGAAGACTTGATGGTCTTGATGTGAAGCTTGACTTGACATGGCACTCAGCAGTACAGTGACAGGACTTGACATGAAAGTGACATATGACATTAGTGAGCAAATTGATCAAAAGCAGATTGACTTGATGATTTTGACAATGGATTGAATTGACTGATAACAAACCGTGGCTTGGCAAGCAATGACAAGTTGATGACAGTAATGAGCAATTTGGCAAGTGACATGACCAATGGTAAATGATGATAGTGATGAGGTGGCAGTGATACCTTCAGCTGATGACATGAATGAAGATGTGCTCAGAAGATTATGAAGTCAAGGATAGTATGATAATAAATTCCTGGTATCCTTTTTGACAGAATGCTCTTGGACAAAAGATGCTGATTGAAGAAATGCTAGAGATAAGTGCTGATGTGATGTGACAGTGATGACGTGGACAGAAAGATGATGTTGATGTGACAGTAAGCTTTAATTGTAAAAGCAAGCTTGTCTTGCTTTTGAGGTTAGGATACCTCAAACTCTTCTTAGCAGGGTCTAAGAAAACCAGGCAGGGTCCTGGATGCAGAGTAGGTACTCTTTGTATCAGTAGGTGCTGATTTTACCTAATGGTTGTAGCAAGACCAAAACTAATACAAAAATATTACAAAATTATATGGTGTTGTGTTCTTTTGTGTTATGGTTCTTGATGATTCAAATGCTTATGATATGTGGATGATGAAGTGAAAGATGTTTATGAAATGATTATGAGATTGGTAGAATAATGGAATGATGAATTGGTAGTTAATTGTGACAAGTTAAGAAAAGTTGTAAAATTGGCATCACACTGATTCACCCCCCCTCTCAGTGTCTAACAGGATGCTCCCCCCCCCACGAGTCCTTGTTCTCTTCACTTAATTTTGCCTCTTCCATATACGCTTGTCTCTCATCTACCATCTGGGAGGCAGTGTTAAAGTCATACCCGATCCACTTCTGACACCCCAAAAGCCGACTCATGCCCTATGAACCAATGGTACGATGCAAAGTGCAAGTCTCCCTCACCAACTTCAACACGCTTTCACCCATGCTCGCCCCTCCTATCCCAACCTTAAAACTTCCTATTGTTGCCTCCTCCACAACAAGAAACACCTCTTCATCTCTCTGAGGAGATGGGACTTATGTGCTTCCCACACCCACTCTCCCAAAACCTTCTAGCCTACCATTTTCTTCTGCCACTCCCCCCTACCAACTAATCTTAATCTCAGATCCATGTACTCCCATACCTTCACTCTCTATGACGTCCCTGGGCAATCCTAGATTCAAGTTACCTCGCCGCCCCTTTCAAGCTACTTATTCTCGCATCGAGACATCGAAGATGCCATTTGGATAATGAACACCAATAAAGCAATAGATGAGGAGGGTTTCTAGGCATGTTTTTGTCATGTCCCAAAAAATTTACTATGGACCCCTCTGTTGGACTAGAGGATGCATGGCCTAAGTCACTTGGTAAAGTTCATGAGAAATTTTTAAGATGGTAATATGGATAATGAAATTGTAAAATTTGTTGTCCAAAATTTGTATATAATGCAACATTAGATAAAATTGGACAAGGAGGGCACATAGGGAGGATGAATTAGGCACACATGAGGTGTAACTCCCATATCCAGGGTGGAAGAAGATCATAATGAATGCATCTTATGGAATGTAACTCCCCAGGTTAAAATTAGGAAAGGAAAGACACATGTATGGAAGAGTAACCCCCAAAAGGAATCTTATGACAACTTATGACAAGAAAATAATAATAAAATAGAGCCTAAGGTAGGCTACCTAGGGTATTTGTATCAAAGAAGTAAATATCAGTGATTTTTCTCAAAAAATCATCAAAATTGTGATTTCTTCCTCAAGCCGATTTTTCGGCAAGGAAAAATCGCAATTTTTTAAAAATTGAATATAGCGCGATTTTTTCTGATTTTTCACGCCACGGTGGCAAAAATAGCGGGCTCAGGGGGATCCATGGCATAAAAAGGGTAGAGTTGTTTTTTTTCATTTCACTTGCATTTTCTTGTTGGAGAAGGAGGGAGAAGGATAAGAGGAGACCAACAACCATTGTGGAGGAATCCAAACACCGTTTTACATCACCATCAAGGGTTTTTGTGGAGCAAGGGTTCAAGATTCCAACCAACCAAGTCAATCTTCCTCTCACAGGTATGTACATTGTATCCCTTTTTTTTCTATATTTTCCATGGATTGTTTGCATTTTTTTCTTGCATTTTTCTTTGCATAGATTTCTCTTTTTTTTGTCATTTTGACAATGATTTCCAAGCCCATAAATATGAAAAACAGACACAATGTAAGGGGTTTTTTCAATGTAACAGCAGGCTTGTTTTCTTAGGTTTTTAGCCACCAACCTGTTTTCATTTTTCATGGCTAAAAATATAAATTTAGAGGTCTAATTTTTTAAACCAAACTACTGCTATTTTTTTCAAAAGGGTTTCATGTATTTTTTTGTGTTTTTTGTGCCCTAGGCTTGCATTTTGACTCTTGAAAGTTGAGGTTGCCATTCCCTTTGCAAAAATGACAAAGCCTTTGGACCTTTTTTGGTGGTATGGTGAACCAGAGGATGGGACAAACAGGCAGAATTTGAAATGTAAATTGTGTGGGCATCACATGACGGGAGGGATTAGCAGGTTGAAGTACCATCTACCTAATCTCCTTGGGCACGATGTTAGCCTATGTACTGGAGTGACCCCAGAGATCATGAGATCTGCACATGACTCAATCCATGAAAAGAACAAAAAGAAGGATGAGATTGCAGCAAACAGAGTTGAGCTTGCAGCTTTTGGCTTAATAAGAGGTACAAGGGTATCAATGTCTGCCAATGTCGATGCGAGTAGTGGGAGGGGCTCCACTAATTCACCTATCGAGAGGGGGGGGTCCTCATCCCATTTTGTTGCACGAACAAGAGTTGGAGCACAACCTTCTATTAGTTCAATTATAAAGAAAAGTGAAAAGGTACAAGAAAACAGGGTTATGAGGAGGTGTCTTTACTGGAGTAACATACCTCTCACCATTGTCAAAAACAATCCATTTTGCCAGCAAATGTGTGATGCCATTGCAGTAGTTGGCCCAAGGTATAAAAGTGTCAACTTTGAGGAGTTGCGAGGGCCAATCCTTCAAGCAAGAAAGAAGGACATCAGTTCTAGATTGGAGGAGTTCAACAAGTCATGGGAGAACACTGGTTGCACAATCATGTCTGATGGTTGGACAGATGGTAAGGGTAGAACCCTTATCAACTTCTGGGTACATTGTCCTAGAGGCACAAAGTTTATTAAATCAATAGATGCATCGGCATATGTAAAAGATGCAGCACTCTTATGTGAGTTGATGGAGGGGTTCATACAGGATATCAAGGTGCACAATGTTGTGCAAATTATTACAAATAATGCAACTAATTATGTAGTTGTTGGTAAGATTCTTATGGAGAGGCACTCCACTTTATTTTGGACTCCATGCGCTGCTCATTGGATTGATTTGATGCTGGAGGATATGGAAAAAATTTCCTTCATCAAGGAGGTGATTGATCAAGCTGGAAGCATCCCCAAATTCATATACAACCATGCTTTTGTTCTCAGCCTCATGAGGAGGCACACCAAAAACAGGGAGTTGAAGAGTCCTGCAATCACGCGTTTTGCCACCACCTTCATTACGTTTCAATCTTTGCTTCAATATCAGTTTGACTTGAAGCAAACGTTTGTTTGTGAAGAGTGGTTTGATTGTGCATACAGTAGGAGAGAGGATGGGAGAACCATTGCTAAGTTGGTGTACACTGACTCCTTCTGGGAAGGAGTAGAGGAAGTGTGTGCAGTGAGTGAACCTTTGGTAAAGGTTTTGAGACTTGTTGATGGTGATAAGCCTGCAATGGGCTATTTGTATGAGGCCATGGATAGGGCCAAAGAAACCATCCAGAATTATTATGAGGGCAAGGGTACCCCTGGGCACAACAGGCACATGTTGTTGTGGGATTTGATTGATAGTCGATGGACCAGGATGCTTCATCGACCCATTCATGCAACAGCACTCTTCCTGAACCCCGCATTTGCCTACAAATGCAATTTTGATTTTGATGACGAGGTGTTGGAAGGGCTCCTCACTTGTATTCAGAGGATGGTACCTGAATATGACACTCGCAATGCAATCAATCGTGATATAGAAGTGTATTGAGATGGTACTAGAGAATTTGGCTTTGGTGATGCTATTCGTGACAGGACCATTTTCACGCCAGGTATGTTTTTAATTTATTAAAGTGTTTTACTTTTAACTTTTATAATTTTATTTGAAAGTTTGAACTATGATTTATCATTTAATTATTTCTTATTTCAGTTGTCCAATGCAATGAAATGTAATTTAGTTCTCTTTCATTCTTATTTGTTGTAGCTACTTGGTGGCGAACCTATGGTGTAAGGACACCAAATTTACAAAAATTTGCCATTATAATCCTAAGCCAAACTTGTGCCGCTTCGAGATGTGAGCGGAATTGGAGTGTTTTTGAAAAGATACATGCCAAGAAACACAGGAGGTAATAATTTCAATAAAGCAATTGAATTTAATTTAATTTATGAATCTATGATCCTTTAACATATCATAATTTATTCGCTTTTGAGTCTTTGACCCTCCATAGCCCAAACTCATAAAAAAATTACTACCCTCTTACAGGTTGGAGTTCACACGTCTCAATGACTTAGTGTATGTACATTACAATCTTCACCTGTGGATGAGACAAATAGAGAAAGAACTAGATGTCGATGCTATCTCCTTGGACAATATTGATATATTGTCTAAATGGAGAGTGGAGATTGAGACTCCTGTCATGGAGTAGTCACCTACATGGTTAGAGCCAGAGGAGCAGCAGAAGCGGTACGGAGATACCGTGGAGGGTGATGTGCTAGCATCGCCTCTGCTTTAGACACCCATTGATGCATCTATCCCTCCATCCTCACTTAGCGTCAAATATTGGATCAGGGAGCAGGGCAAGGACCTTCTTCTACTAGTGCTAGGGGCAGGCCTGACAAACGACCCATGACCTTTTCCCGTAAAGGGGGGAGAGGGCATTGATATAAGATAGCTAGCTGCTAGTTTTCCTCAGATACATTTATATATGTGATGTCATTTTGTATTGGTTATCCACTTTTGAATCCTTGATTGGACAACTATGAGATTTCATAATTCAGTATCACTATTGACTTTCATGTATCATTTAATATTTTGCATGAATGCATGATATTTATCAGTGCTTTCTCCATATTTATGTTCCAATGTGTTTATCTGATGTTGTTGTTGCTTTGTATGTTTGAAATTTTGAAAAAAAAATAATATATTTTGTATTTTTTAATGTTTGCCACAATTTGCCGATTTTTTCGTTGATGTTGCCGAATAATTGTTTTCGGGACCCTCGCCGATTTTTTGTGGATGTCGATGTTTACTTCATTGATTTGTATCCCCAGGTGCCAAAACACGATCAAATAAGCGAATCACTCCGAACGAAAGGCTGAAGTGAGCTGGAGGGAGGGCGTTACACCCCATATTTAGCCCCTAGAGTGATGGAAAATCCCTCAACGCCCTCCTCAAAGCATGAAAATGCCTGGTACGGAGGATAACTTCCTCTGGGAATATAAGGCCATGGAGAGTAGGAGCCCACTGACTGAAGGGCCAAGAGGGTGTCCAAAGTGGCTCTAAATGAAGACGAGTGTCTCGTAGCTAAAGTAGAGGCCACCAGAGCTTGTAAAGAGGATATGGAGCCATGTGACCCAGTGGTCAACCCTTAGGGGCCCCGGACACCAACCCTGAGGTTAAAAACCCCAATAAAGGGAAGTTAGCAGTGCCATTAAGCCATAGTACCCCTAAAGGATGACCAAAGGACCCATCCACGACCACCATTGCTCAATAACGAAAAAATTGGCCCTCTCTACCTCGGGTACACCTGAAGATGCGCTAGGTACAGGCACAGCGAAACAGGGCTCAATGGAGTCTATAAAAAGGATGCAAGCCTTTTGGGAGAGGTATTTTGGACATTTGATTTTCGAATAGGAGAGATCTTGTGGTTTTTCAAGCTTGGGAAATGTGCCCCTCGCAACTGTAAACCAGTGTTGCCACCTAATACACACTTTAGGGCACAAGAAAGTCAACAACCTGCTATGTGTGTCCTTGGGGGCAAGTGAAAGCTGGGGACCACTGTCACCACAGTCCACAACTCCTCCGTTTAGGCCAGATCCCAACGGATCCAAGGGGGGTAGTCCCTACGGAAGACTATATTCCTAAGTTTATTAACAATTGAGTTTAAAGGATCATTATTATTAGGTGAAACGCTTAGGTTTTACTATTTACTATGGATGACAATCAGCCAATGCAAATGCAATATTTCTCAAATGACAATCAAGCCTTTATTCAGATACAGCAGTGCCTAAAGAGTGGAGTCAGAGAATGCAACCTTTAATGAGATGCAATCTAGGTTAATTATCTCACAAGTTAAATGTTATCTAACAATGAGATGAATAAACAAATAGATGATATAGTTATAAACAGTAATGAATCAAGATATCTAAGCAATGTACAGATGATCTAAATTTATCAGTATAAACAAATGAACAAGTAAAATAGTTACAATTTAGACAAATATCAACCAAATTTACAAGTTATAGACAAGAGATAGCAGAAGGAAAATGCCTTAAATGAAATTTATTAAACCAACAGTAAATGAAAATGGAAAGACTTTAAGTTGAATTACTTGAAGCAGTTAAACAAATGTTATTGAGTTATTAAGCATTCACCACATAAACAATTGCAGAACTGAAAGTAAATGAGACTGAAAGTAAAGTGCTGGAGTGCAATGCTGGAGTGAAAATGTACTGTAAATCCCTGTTGGAGTGTAGAGCCTGTTGTGCAATGCTTCTTGTTCTTTTTAGTAAATTTTATTACAGTTTTTCTTTTTGTATTAGGTTTTCAAACAGTGGTGTGTCTACCCCTACCACGTATCCCCTTAATCCAAAGGTGGAGTGTTGTTGCGCTCAAAACAATGGGAACAAGCCCACCTGTAGCTCACAGATGAAACCCCCAGTGCCAGGCGCCCAACAAGGGAGGACGCGAACGCCGTGAGACCCCCCTTGGTCTCCCACCCCCCGTGGCTTCCAAAGGTCACCAGTTTTCAGTTGGATTAAGGCAATAATGTGATGGATTCCTATTACTAAAACTCCTCTACCCCCTGTCGTATCTCATGAGTACCCCGAAGGGTGATAACCGAGTAGAGGAACAGGGGCTAAATTCGTTGTTGGTTAATTTTAGGGGTAAATTTTAAATCTTGTAGTGGTTAAGCATGCAAGTAAATTTTTGAAACTATCAACAGGGCTCAACCAAGCGGTATCCCTCATGGGAGGCTGCTGGTACTTGAACCCTGGACTGGTAAAGCGAATGTGTTTGGTACAAAAATACGTAAACAAACATGGCAGTGTTATCTAATTAAATCTAATCCCCTGCCTTTTTGCTTTTCATACCCCGATCTGAGTTCCTTAAAGGGAGATAACGGATAGGGACAGAGGATACACCGAAAGGCAAGTTGTAAAATTACTTCTTTGCAACAGAAAGTAGATCTAACTAAGTGCTTGGAAATAAAAAGAACAGAAACGAAAGAACTACTCTAAACAATTAACCTAACCACACATCAATCCCTCTAACAAAGATGGTGGGTAAACAGAAAGCAAAAGACTAGATCTACTTGCAGAAAAGTAAATCTAACAACTAGTGTTCTACCCTATCACTACTTTAACTTCATATACAAGATTTACAAATGATTTTAAAGAGCTTTGAAGAATACCCCAAGAGTACTACTCTTTGGGGTTTACAAATGATAGAAAAGAGAGGAAAAAATGGGGTTTTGGACCCCTTTTTGCACCCAAAACATTTAGGGTCTTTTTTCTGATGAAATTTTGGCAACACCTCCTCCTTCTCTATGTAAAAACCTGCAAAAAACAGTGACCTACTTCACTGGAATTTACAGCAGAAAACACTACAGAAAGTATGTTAAAAGTTAGCCCCAAAAACTCAGAAAAAACAGTGCAAAAATCTGAACTTGAAACTATGTAAAACTTGAACTTTTGGTGGCCTAAAAATGGGTTTTTAGGCCCTGAAATGACAAGTAAATTGCAAATTTTTAATACCAAACTAATCTACTATGAATGAAAGCCTTAAAACCTAGTTTTAAAACAGTGACAAAAATATGAGCGAAAATGCAAAATACCAAATGAAACCCTAAATAAATGAATGGATCTTGAAGATAAAATGCAAGATAGATGCTTGGCCTGGGAGGCCCTCTTCCAAACCCTTGGATCTGCAAAATAACTGTGAGAAATCTACAAAATACAGCAAGAGGTGAACAAAGTAAAAAGATCTACAAAGACCTTTGTAGATCTAGCTAAAACTACTCACAAATAGATGTAAATAACCATTCACAACTAAATCCCCTTTGCAATGACCTTTGCAAGGGGCATCTGTGCATGTATAATGAAAAATAAACTCACAAATGAAAATGTTATACCTCAGATTTGAAAATGGAAAGCCAACACCATGAGACAAGAGTTCCTCCAAAGATTTCACTTGATTATGGCCCAACTAGGGCAAAGCTTGATACAAAAGAGCCTCTTAGGGCTTGAGCAAAATGAGCAAGAGCTGGAGATAGGAGAAAAGAGGAGAGGAGAGATTCCAACAGCATAACAATAGCATGAGAAAATTGTGTCAAGTGAGGGAAAGGAGCCCTCCTTTTATAGTTGAAGAGGTCCCAAACCCACTCCTAAATCAATGATCCAAAACATAGATCTAAACTCTAGCTCTCCTGCACCCTTAGATCTAGGTTTGTTGACTTTGCAAGCCATCCACCAATCATAAGCAAGGGGGGCTCTTCAAATCAATGGTCAAAAAGATAGATCCATGCCACAATGAAGCTTAACCCTTAGATCTAGGGTTTTCATGACTCAAGTGGGGCCTCCTTTGACTCAAATTTTGATTTTATTATTTTTAATTTTTATCTTTTATTTTATCTTTTATTTTTTAATCTTTTATGTTTAATCTTTTATTTTTTCTTTTATTTTTATTTTTTCTTTTTTCTTTTATTTTTATTTTTTATTTTTTATTTTTTATCTGGGGCCTCCTTTGACTCAAATTTTGATTTTTGATTTTTATCTTTTATTTTATTTTTATCTTTTATTCTTTTAGTTTTAATCTTTTATTTTTTATTTTTTATTAAGACAAAAGGGGCGCCCCACTTAGGAGATTTTCCAAATTTTATTTTGACCATGCGGGGAGGTTATTTAAAAATAAAAATTAACTATGCTTAGCCACCCCCCAAACTTAATTACCATGGCCTTATTTGATTTTTTACTTCAAAATCAAATAATTTAATTTTTCACCCTAGGAAATTAAATTAATTTCCTAGGAAAAAATACCTTGTCTTAACCAAAATTGGTCTAACTTCCTAACCCCTTGTCAAAATGACATGAGACTTGAACCAATGGCTTAAAGGGTGTCATAGCATTTTCATTTACATTCATAGCCCCTATTACAAAATGCCAAGGTTCAAGAGATTACATTATTACATCAAAACTTAATTAATTAACCACCAAATGGCAAAGTTAATTAATTAGGAAAAAATCAAAATTAAAATTAAAATCCTAACGAAATTCCGCAAGACTACAAGATATGGCTAGCATGGTCATGGACAACAACTTGAAACCTTAGCCACCTCATAAGCTTGATTATCAGAACGCCAATTCACCACTTTGGAGGATTGGTGAGTGAAAAACCCAACCAATTAAAATTGTTAGATAACAAGATTAACTGGAAGGGGAAAAAAACACTCGGTGAAGAGAACTTCCTTAATAATAAAGTCCATGGTGACATCCTTAGAGGGACGACCCTGTTGCTGCCGCAACCTTTTCCCCGACTTCAGTTTTTCACTTAAATTCTGGGACCCCTCCTTATGTTGATTGACTTGAATCTAAGGGTGATATTTTGGCGTCTTTGAGTATCTTTGCTTTAAAGTTGAGCATTCCGTCTTGTTGGCTGGTTGCGTTCAGTTCAATGTCAGTCGTGAGATCGGTTTTAACACTTTTAAGAGTGTGAAGGTTTACCTTAGCGAAATTTTGGTTTTTGGCCTCATTTGAGCCTTAGCGCTGTTAATTTTTCCCTTTGGATCGGGCCTCTTTCTGAAGTTTCCGAGCCTCACATCACCCGCCGTTGCGGCTCCCTGACCAAACCTTCCACCCGACTGAGGTTTCACCCGATGCCCGATTCGCCGTGTAAATCGCTGGCTATAGTTTTGGTTCGCCCGCCGTTGCGGCCAGAGGGTAGGAGTTGACCTCCGATCCGCTTGTCACCCGACATCCGACTTACTGACTGCCACCCGAACCTTTTCCTTTACCTCGTCGCCCGCCACCGACTCGCGTCCCGTCCGCCGTTGCGGGTGACAAAACCTTCCAGTTTCCGACCCACTTCCCGCCACCACCCGATTTCCTATGGCGCCCACGTTTTCACTTCCCCTTTTTGGGCACTCCTCCGCCGTTGCGGCTCCTGGGATGCATTTGCACTGTGAGCAATAATTGTTGTTATAGAATGATCGGCTAACTGGTTATTTGAATATTTGTAGTTTCCATGTGCTGTGGGAAAAGT